>JAODUG010000015.1:2044320-2058839 GCA_027564795.1 Aphredoderus sayanus | reverse complement strand
TTTTGTGGGGCCCCCATCCCCCCCCCCCCCCCCCCCCCCACACACACACACACATTTTTCTTTGTTGTGAAATGCCATGCTACTGCAGCTGTAGGACCCCCATTGACATCTCCACAAGTAGCGTAAGAAGCACATACGAGATCACGACAATTGGAAGAACTTCCTGGAATATCATTCCAATCTAAAAATAAGAGCATGGAAGTCCATCCATTGTCAAATGTTGGCCTACGAAACAGATTTGTGTATAACAACACGTGGCACTGAACCCACACACTGCTAAGCAAAGTGTGTCATGTTTCTCAGACAGAAGGGTGACGGATATTTGAATTATGATAATTAATGTCCTGTACACACGTGAAGCTCTGTGCTGACGTCTGCCATATGTGTACTGTGCCCCCACGGGGACTGAAATAAACCAACTATGTGTAGACCATAAGCTCATAAATTATTGAATGGCACATCAACATTTACATATCACACACGTGTACTGGCAATGCCCTCGGACATGTTATGGAAAAACCTGGTAAAAGGGGAGTTGGCACCTTTTTCTGTAGTGTGACAGTCAATACCAGAGTCTGAGTGAGAGTGACAGCTTTCCCTCAGAGTTACATTCATAGTTCCACATTACTTTCCCCACCTCAACCTTATATTTATAAACCTATACTTTTTCTTGAGTATGGTGTGCAATTCCCCCATCCACAAAAACCCCCCACAAACAATCATATACAGTATCTTATGAAAATAGCATTGTAATATCTACGCCTTATTCTTCTTTTTGCAATGAAAAAATATAACCATAACATCTATTTCTTGGGCGGAAAATAAGGTTTGAATCATGTGAATGAATGTGTTTTGGTTGTTTATGCTACAGCAGCTCCAGCTTCTTGTCTACAATTGCAATATTGTGATTGGTTCCCAGACAGTGCATAATATAGATGTGATATCTGGGTCGCAGGGACAACGGCATGGGAGAAGTGTCGCCCCATGTATGATAATCAGTAATCCACTTCGCTTGGGCTTTCGGCCGGGCCACTGACCCCAGCTGACCTCTCCGAAATTGATTCTGCGCTAGAACCCAAAGCGGGCGCAAATTAAGCCGAGATAGCAGCAAACGGGGAGTAAAAAAAAAAAAAAGAAAAAAGAAAAAGGGAGCCTGTGCTAGAGAGAAACACAAGAGAAAGTAGAAAAGAAGGTCACAGACACAACTAACCTCAAAGAGCCTCGTAGTTAGGCGGCAAAGGGCAATACTGTATTTTGAATGTACTGAAAGAAGGTATTAAGCCACGGGAAAGATAGATGGTTACAATGACTTGCTCTGATAGAGCATTTGTAGGAATGGAGGAGAGAATGACGCCGGCCACTATGAAGAGCTGTAATTTAATAGCCTAATTTCCTGCATGGCCCGGGCAGAAATATCTGTCAGACACTGACAGCTGATGAAAATGCAGCAGGATTTGATTTTCTTCCATATAAGAGGACAAGCTCAGGCCTACCTCGCGCCCAGTTACGTCCCAGAGGCAAACCCGTGTGTGCGCCAGTACGAGTGTGAGCATCTACCAGAGAGAAAAAGGCAGGAATTCTGGTGGTTAGCTACCTCCTCAGGCTAATCGCAAATGTACTGATAATCGTCATGTTTTAATTGATGTTTCCGCACCACTGACTCAAACCACAAGTGGATTGCACCGCAGTGTGATGAGCAGAACAAGGTGTTTTGTGACTGTGTGGCCTGCACTTCCCTGTAATGGGCTAGTTTGCATCTAATCTGCCTGCCCAGCGCTCGCGGCTTTAATGCTCAGCACAGAGTAGCAGTGGGACAGCACAGCCACCGCGTGACGTGGGGGGTACAGTCTCTGCCAGCGTCCTATTCCTGCCGCCACCGGTGGGCCGCGTGCGGCGCGGAGATGCACGTGGGCCGTTTCGTTGCCCGGCGGCCTCCAATGCGCATCGCTACGGCGGGAACTAATGTATTTATAACCCTTCTCATATGTGCACTGGGAACAAATTATAGACAAATGAGGAAGGATTCCTCGGCTGGGCCCGGAATGCCATGAAATTAGGGCAGCGTGGTTTACAACATCGCACAGCAGCTATACTAATGCAACTTTAAACACTTCGGGAAGTGGATGCGCCCAGTGTTTTTTCCTGTCCTTTCCTTGCCCCTATCACAAACTTTGGGTAAACTTTGCCCACTGAAAATGAGGTTTGCATGAAAGTATACAGCAGGAGAGCCAGCGACTGACTCATACTGTATTCATCCTCTAATGTGTAGGCTAGAACTATCCTTAACTATCCTACATATTCTATACACGCTAGCATTCAGACTAACTCACTAAGTAAGACAAGATTGCTAGGATAGCTTAAGTTAAACGTATATGTCTTCAAAAACAATATGCTTGACAAGTTACAACATCTCTGCTTTGCTCATTCAACAGCAGTTTTGTGACTATAACCACGAAACCTGACAAGAACAAATGATACTTGTGAAAAATGGAACATTAGACCACAACGCAGACAAACACACTTATATTTAGCGGGAAAACAAAACAATAGAGGAAACAAAACCTGAGGACAACAATTCTAGTTAGTGTGGCATTGGCACTATCGTACTGTTGCTCCTTGCAAGATAATCTAGCTCGCCACAGTAAACCACACAAAACCACACAAAACCAGTAATATACTGTAGATCGCAAAACACTGCATAAAGAAGACAGGGATGCAGACAAGAGGAATCATATTAAATAGGTCTTACCTGTTGGTGTTGGTGGTACAATAATGCACTGTAAGCAACACTTTAACCATTGCATTGTAATATTTGGGTCATTTCTATGTTGCCAGAGTTCTATGTTCCCCAGATTTATATGGCACAAAAACATGACTAAGGGCCCGACAGTATGTTCCCCATCTATATATCACACATAATGGGAACCTGAAAAAAGATGTGGGAACATACATACTCTCTTGTATCAAATTCAGTTTTAGCTAACCTTCAAATTCAGCTACTAGCCAGGTTCCAGTTTAATCCCACATGGTTTATTGGGAATGCCATTTTACCCATTAACAATAATGAATACCTAATTGAACATTCCTGACCATTATACTGTACATTTACAATTTTCTAGTAAAAACCTAGTGAATTCACTCATATTATAGAAACAATATATGATGTATTGTCTATAATATCATATATAAAAGGGGAATAGTGGAATAGTTAACACCAGTAGTGTTGCTATGGTGACATACTGTACTATTCATCAAGAGAAAGAAAACTGGTACGTTAAAAGCTATATGCAACCTCATCATTTCCAATTCCAAGACTCACTACAATGCTCAGCAACAAACAACAAACTATATATGCAAATCAGATCAATAGGATATCTATACAAATGGCCTGTAGCTGTGTGTTGCCATCAAGCAGCTCACCTAATGTAATAAGGAACATCAATAGTTGATTTTCAAAGCTAGTGGTGCAGGGAAAGAAAAGGAGGATGATGAGATTAGCACAGCTTGCCTCCGACGTCGAGCTCCATTTTATAAACAGTCACAATTAACACAGGCTGTCATTATGCAGGGGACAATGAGATGAGCTAGAGAGAACAGATTAATAACTTCACTGCATGAGGCAAACACTGGTGCACCACAAAGGCATACTCATATTTGTTTCTCACAGCCAACACTGGCATTTGGACATTCAGATAAGATAATTAATCTTGATAAGCTAAACTACATGCATGCTTATGAGACAGAATGTGGTGTGCAATGACATGCATATCCAGAGCATGTTGCATTGCTGGCAGGTGCAATAATGCAATCTGACAGGCTTTACTGCACTATACATTATCACAATAAACATACACTGTATCCTAACCATTCAGTTCATATTTGGTCTATGGTTATGGTCTATGTTCCCAGGAGCATTACCCGATTAAGTATATCTCTAACAAATTTTGTTTACAGTGGGAAATATGATTTACACATAGCTCTTATTTACACACACACACGCATACACACGCACACACACACATTTTATTTAGACATATTTTAAAGCAATATTCTCCCCAGAATACCACAGTTGTACCTCATGGTTTATATAGCACAGCTGTCCATGAAAATGTGGTGGGAGGAGTTGAATAGTTGTGTGAACCTATGAGCTCTGTAGCAGAGTACAGAATGGTGTCAGCCACTCAGAAGGGCATATTTTCTAACCAAAAGAAGATTATTATTTTTTTCCAAAATCTTTTTTTTTGTTGCAATGCCTGGTTTCAACCACAAGGGTGATCAAATTATGTGTTCATGTTCAACAAGAGAAATATTATCCCTCTGTGCTAACAATGGGTCTGTGCGATACAAGAGCTATGTTATTTTAAGGTGTGGATATGTGAACTGGCCCTCTTTATGTTCACACGTAAGGAAAGGCCCACATGTCAGCCACATGAAAATGATCTTCCTGTCTTTCTGTAATCATGTTTCACCTTCATTCCCCCTTCAAACAAAGAGCAGAGAGAGCCTCAGAATGCCTCATAATCTCCGCTTCCTGCACAGCCAGGGGCTATGTTGATAGTGTTTTTACCAGGGTAGGAAGTCTGAAACGGATAAACCACCAAATGCAGTCACAGCTCTCTCTCTCTCTCTCTCTCTCTCTCTCTCTCTCTCTCTCTCTCTCTCTCTCTCTCTCTCACTCTCGCCAAGTATTGGGTTAGTAAGTGCAGGGTGAATCAGCCGTTTGTCACTGACACAGTAACAGCCTACTAGTGGTTTTCATGGGCAGCAGGTGAACCAATAAAAAACTCTGTTACGGTTGCCTCAGGCAGATCAGAACAGCAATTCATCTATAGCATCTATAGCAAAAGCATGAACATACGTTCACTTTGACATCCAAGTAGAAGGGCGTTTCTGGGTTGCTGTTTTTTTTTCTTCCTCCCCTATTCCTTATTTCATGATGCTTCAATCCACGACACCTCGGCTGCAGCCACAAACACATTGGAAATTACTCTTCAAGAGAAGACACGAGACATAAGTAGCACATGGCAGAGCGAGAAAGAAAGATGGGAAGCATACACCAACAACAAAACAAGAATAAACTTGTTTTAAAAGTAAATATGTGTTTACAGGACTGTGAGTTTGTGGCCTTGCAGATTATGGGAGCATTGTCGGGCCCTAATTTTGTTTGGTAATGCATTTCTGAAGCACTGTTATTGCTATTCAAGGCATTCAAATGGTTCCTCCTGTCCATGGACACATTATTGAGTAGCCTGAGGAAGAATACAAGTGAACATGAAGATAGGGTGTAGAGGCAGGTTAGGTCGATTTATAGAAAAACTGAGGAAAGGTAATATGTTTGGAGTGTACTGTATATATGGTTTTAATTCACATTTCACTTCTTCCAGGGATGAGACATGTCTGTGTCTCATGCATGTGTTACGGTTGATGACGTTGTTAAATTAGCAGTTCAGTTACATTGTGAAGCATAACTACTGGAACTAAACATGACTTTGTTAACTGAAATGAATAGGGGAATTTAGCAGTCACTCCATACATCATTAAAATGTTATGTGGGCCATATAGTCCACCACCACCCCCAATAAAAAAGAAAAAAAAAGAAAATGTGTTTTCTAAATACTTTTGTTATTACAGTGAAACCTGAATTAATGTACAGTATTCCATGTTGCATTACTGTACAGGGAGTGTATTTGATGGCACATTTTAGATTTAAAATATGAATATGTGTATACAGTATATGTGGTTTACCTATTATCATTTTTTGTAATTTCTTGTGCTAGGAGTGGGTTTGTCTTTCGGGTACAGTAGCTTTACTTACCTACTTTCTGTGTGAGGTAATTGGTAGCTTAGTGAGCGTTATTTCTCAAATAGTGGCTTCCTCAACACTGGTTTCATGGCAGGAGGGCTCCTCCTATTCACTAGCAGATGTGGCTCTTGCTGTGTTTTAATGTGTCTATTTACTTGTTTTACCTATGCCACCACTGTGTGGGGTAGCTTAAGGTGAGAGAGCTATGTTTGTTGCCAGAAGCCCTTGCAGTACCAACAAGCAACAGCACATCCTCTGGAAGTAGAACAGGAAACAACTCAAACTTTTTGACGGACAGATGATTGGTTGGAGGACAAATTGCATTTTAAAATAATCTGTGAAAATTCATATGGTATATTTGTAAAGCAATGAAAACAGTCCATTACAGTAACCCAATTTTTTACCGTAAGCGTCAGATAAGTTAGCAATGTGACTGTAATTAAAGAGCAATTGTGCAAATGAGCTGTTTTGGAGCTCTCTCAGTGAGTCAGGCAATCATCACCTACTATATGATAAATCATTCAAGGGCTGCTGGTTAATGATGTTGACTCATACGCAATTTAAAACACATTACTTGGTGCTCTGGTAACAGCATTTATAAAAATGGTGAATCACAAACAAACAGTGGCAATATGGAAAAAGTGTTTGTAAATTTAAAAAGGATGAATGGATGAAAGAACAGCGGTAAGATAGAAATAAAGAAAATTTAGATCCGTAAAGGTCTGTTCTAATCACTGACCAGCGGATGCCAAATGGCAAGCACACATCCCATGTTAATCCCTTCCTTTTCTACGCAATAAATTATGCATCAGAAAATGTTTTTTTTCCACCCCAATGGATGTGTCTCTTAATCCCTGGCTCCTAAAACGAGTTTAATCTGAACCAAAAGTCATTAAACAGTAAAGGGATATCACAAAGGACTTTCAAGCCAATTGGCTTAACGGTAACATGATTAGATCATTGATCTTTCGGCAAAGCCTTGGGCCTCCAGGTGCAAAATGACTATTTAATGAAATCAGAGAAATCTCGTTATGAGAAAATTACTGATCAAAGTTAAGACCAGGTGACTGGGGTGGCATTGCTATCCATGTATCTGGGCAAAGGTATTTATTCTGCAGATCCCCCCTTGACATTACCGTATAGGGTTGGAATGAGATATGTTCTTAATCCCTTACCGGCTACTATCCATACCTCTATGCATCATTAATAGGGATTGCTGCCTTAAGCCTTGATACTGATCAGTGTTGAGCAACACATTTGGGCAGATGAACAGAGAAGATCTAGCTAATGTCATTATAGTGAGATTAATGCAAGTACCTGCCTTTCCCACTCTGTCATCTGAAAGAACTCCTACAATCATCTGTCATCGTCACTTTCTGACTTGCAGTCTCCTGAAGCAGGATCATGCTTCTAGTGTTATCGGGCTCGGGTTCGATTACACAAAATGAAAGAAAGAAAAAACATCTGGCTAGGCTTGAGAATGTTTACAGTGTGTATATGCGCTATAAGAAAGAACAATGAAATCTTTGCCATACAGTAATGTCAGCAGATGCCAACTGTACCTCTCTTTCAGTATTTTGCACTGGAATACATTGTATATGTTGGACATCCATTACAAGGTAACAACATGACTAATGTTATGATGTGTAGTGGAGTAAGGCACCTAAAACCCTACATTTCTAACTGTTTCAACTTTACTTAGTCACAGGGTGCTACTGTAGATGACTAAGACAGTGTTTTAGTCATAGTCAATATTTCTACCCACAATGCCCCTGTACCGGACTATCAATGCAAACCTTCCTAAAGATAGAATTGTCTGGAATGTCTGAGAAGATTCCAGTTGTCCTCTCTCCTGATTGTACAAAAATAAAATAAATAAATAATTATATGATAGCAGGCCTCATTTCTAATTAACGAGAGCGGATGAAATATCACTTAATTTCAAATTTAATTACAAGCTATAATATTTCCTTCATTGGACCTCCTGCTAATGCAGCGCAGTTTCCTGCGGCTGATGAATGCGCCGTGAATAAAAACATGAACATTTATGGTTCCCCTGGACCTCACACAAAAATTTCCCATGATAGCAACATACTGTATACTGTTGGAGGGAAAAGAAATGCAGAGATTACACACCCATAAACAAACACATTAAAAATTCAAACTGAACGGACTGCACTCGGGACAAAAGGAGATAAAAGGTCAATACAGAGTTGGTAATGAAAATTAATGACACAAATCACAGAGTCTTTGATTGACACACTTTTTCCTGTTTAATTGCAGCTCTCTGATACACTCTCATTATAATTACCTACTGCATCTACTGATGTCCTTCTGTGTGACGCACCACAGATCTCAGGGCACATCACCATAGATGAGCTTTCCAGGCCATTATCATAACCATGACAAAGGTATTGACTTCTAACCTCAGATGAATTTTGCTTATGCAATAAGAATTGCCATTAATTGGGTTAATGAGGCTCACACACTGACTTTCAGCACTACTTTTTGTCTTAATCGTATAGTGATGATTTAGCGATTTAGTGGTTTGGCTGGAGTCCGAGCTAAGGTCATTAGTATTGTTTGGCTGTCATTTAAGTTCACCTTAAATGGAGAGCATTTCTAAGGATGCTAAACAAAGCATACAACGTTATATTTATGAGCAATACCTGTATACACCCACAATAGCAAGACAGCTTTCCTTTCACTTAAATACTAAAAAACACACTCAGGGAAAAAAATAAAAACACTGTATGTAAACGTGTACATAAATATGTACACATTCACATACAGTGTATCTCAATGACATTATTTCACCTTTATTGATTAATATCCTTACCGCACTTCAGAATTAAATAGCAACCATATACACATTAAAAATGCATTTGGCTCGCGTTGGAGTAATACAACAGCTCGGGATCAAACTGTAAATTGTTTTCGAATGTCTTGCATCATCTCTGGGGAATGAGTGAAAATTGCAAGCTGCTGATGTAGCATTTTGCTATGAGAAAGGGAAAAGAAAAGAAAAAAGATGCCTGCTGTCGGCTACGTTTTGATGATGGATCTTGAATAATGCAAATATGATAAATTGTCCGACACGTAGCATTCCTACTAATTAATTATAATTAATCATGTTGAAGTCTTCAGAGGTGTAGTCGCTGATAATGTTGTCTTTTTGATGTATTGCCTGTATGAGACCAGAGTGTGGATCAAGTGTTGCTGGCCAGGGGCTCAGACTGGTCTTCAGGAGTGAGTCCGTATGTACAGTATATAGAAATGTATTGAATAAAAATATATAGCGTCTGTATCATTTTACATACTGTATGTGTGTGCAGGTAGCATGGTAGGAAGGTGTGTTTTCATTGAACATGTCCTCTTCGCTCTGCTCTACAGATGGGATTTCATTTTAATTGACAGTTACCCAGATCCATTTGTCAAGCAGACAAGCAGAGGGGGTGTCTCCTGAGGTTGGCTTGTGAAGGCAGTTACTGTGGTATATATATAGTGCGCGTGTGTGTGTGCGTGCGCGTCCGCGTGTCACACCGTCCACATGTCTTCGGTGTGTGCCAGTCTCAGCATAGGTTTAGCATCTTTTATTGCTGCCTGTTTGAGTGCGCGCGCATTTGAATGGGTATCTCTATGAGCGCGTGTGTGGCTGTCAGCCTCGGTGGGAGCAGGGCGCCCAGCCGATCCATTGATCTGCGGCTATCTCATGTTAAAGCCTGGCCTTTTGTCTGACAGGTCTACTTCTCCTGCCGCCTTCCTCCCCATTCGCTGACACGTCTTCCAGTGCTCCGGGCCGTGTGTGTGTGTGTGTGTGCGTGTGCGTGTGTGCGGGGAAGAGGAGGGGGAGACTAACACATACTGTATCTCTGACCCCCTTGAACTCTCATTCTCTGAAAAGCCCCAGAGACACACAATGCTTTAGCCTGCATGCGCCTATCTAATGTCTACCAAGGGACAGCACTGTTGAGACAAGGGAGAGAGACATGCACAGAGAGAGAGAGAGAGAGAGAGAGAGAGAGAGAGAGAGAGAGACATGGAGAGGGAGAGAGAGAGAGATTAGAGAGAGACATTAGAAGACAGGTATAGATCTTGTGTGGGGTCTTGTGTCAGGGGCGTGGGGCGAAAAGCAGCCAGGGATTTATGGGGCGCACAGTTCACGTTTTGCGACCGGCAGACAGGCCGGGCAGACGGAGGTGGTGTAGTCAGCGTTTCTGTGGCCCAGTCTCTTCCTACGATGCTACATCGGGCCGCCCGCAAACCCCGGGCCTCCTCAGGCCACCGCACCCCGACTTCATTACAGGCGAGGGAGGAAACAAGCCCCGATTGGGACGCCCCGGGTCCGTGTCAGAGCGGAGGAGCCCGATGAGTTTACATACCCGGGGTCTGTTTGTTCCGTACACTCGATGACGGGGAGTTATATCACTGTCACCCCCCTTTCCCAGGGCCGAGGCAGTATTACGCTAACACAGTTAGGTGACAAACACCACCCAGAGCCATCTGAATGAGTTGGGGGGGCGGACCTTAGCAACCGCATAATGTTGTCTCCGGATCGACCTGCGGGGGGAGGCGGTGTCACAGATCATTCAAGGAAGCCGGGGCGTATACATTAGGCCAGGCGGGAGGGGAGGGGATTGGCGGAGGTCTCTCCACAGCAACAGAGGACAGCCTATGGAAAATGCCGGCACTACCTAGCCCGGGCGGTGATGTCACCGGAGCGCGTGTGGTGGGTAGGGGAGGGAAGGGGCATGCGTGTTTGTTTGGGGGGAGGGGCCAGAGAGACGCCCCTGCGTGTGTCACCTTCAGCCCGCTGTCGGCCAGGGGGACGTCAGCTCGCCCGGCGGCTCCCTGGCCGATATTACCTGGAGGGAGCAGCGAGCTCATGTTCACGGGTGATTTATCTCTCGCAGGTGTGACAGCGCCAATACATCGACGAATCAACACGTGACTGAGCGCCATATATTCCACTGAGGGTTCATATTGATAAGCCCACAGCACTGCGCAGGTGACAATGTGAATTTCATCAATTATGTAATACACAGTGGTGCGTGCGTGTGTGTGTGTGTGTGTGTTTAGGGACGTCTTACCATTTGTAACCGGTGGCCTTAGGGATTACATCTCCCCCCTTTATGCTGTGGCGCACATTGTGTAGGGGCCAGAGAGCATTCACTGTGGACCGCGTCTTAAAGAAGTTTTAAAATGTGCACAGCTTGCGCTTTCTTTTCCTCGCCTTAATCCTTTTTGGCTCCACAATGACTCCCCCCCCCCCCCCCTTATCCCCAGCAATGGACGGGAGAGAAGAGGGGCAACTGAAAGCATGGCCACGGTGTCTGAGCACTGATTTCATGCGCAGGCAGAGTAAGACAGGGGCTCGCAGACAGTGAATGAGGAAAAGAGTGTGTGTGTGTGTGTGAGACAGAGGGGAAGAGTGTGTGTGTGTGTGTGTGCGTGCGCGATGTGCAAATAGTGAAGACATGCCTCTTGTTTTGTTTGAGGTCACTATGCTGTGCCCCCGCTTCTCTCTTCCCCGCTCATATGTAAGTTCGCAGGCGACGTGTTAATCTAGTCAAAGAGAGAGCGTTTCAATGGCAGCGTGCGCGACGTTTAACAATGTCCCCCTTTAAGTCCCTGGTCTCCCTGTCGTCCCAGCTGCCAACAGTTGGCATGAGACCGGTGACAGAACGGTGGAGAAAAGTAGTCACGAGTGTATCAGTAAGTGTGGCCTGCAGAGAGAGAGAGAGAGGGAGGGAGAGAGGGAGGGAGAGAGAGAAGGCTAAAAAAGGCGTTAGCTTTGCAACAGGTCTATCTGCAAGCTGTCATGATGCGGGTGAAATGAAGTTTTCCCCGGCCTTGTCTGTGCTGCTATTAAACTGCATAGTAAGCCTAACATTGTATTTCAGGCGCTGCCCAAACGTTAGCTTATTTTTACCGTGGTTATTTTTAGCGTTTCGTATAGCCTGCTAATGTACAGTACAGTTCATGCTGCTGTCATCACAGCTGAAACTGAAGCCTCCTATTTTAAAGGTAGACTCCTTGATTGTGTGCCAGCAGACAATCAACTCAAGGCAAGCTATCTTACCCTATATTACCATATATAACAATAAAACAAACCATCTAAACTGTACTTGAATACTGTATACTGTATGTATACCGGACTGTATATGAAGCCTGACTGAAAACAAATGTGTTAAAGTGCGTGTCGACTTTCTGCCACTAGATGTCACACTAATCGCACCATCATGTCAGACCAAAACAAATGCTGCTGGCCCGGCTATCTGTACATAGAAAACAGTTGTTAATGTTTTACATATCACGTGGAGCACCTGTAAGGAGTCAAAGGAACACTTGTTCTACCTTCAGACCACCGTGAGGAAACATACAACCGCGGGCTGTGGCTTGAGCATTCAGAACCCAGCCTATGGCGGCAGACTTCGTGTCTCGCCCCTCCAGTGATTGGCCGCAGAGCAAAGACGGGCGGCGGCACAGTCGAGTTCCAGCGGCACGTCGTCGCGGTGACAGATGCGCTGATTGTTGACAAACAATCCCAACTCAACGCCGGCTGGTGTCTAGGTGATCTGCAGGAGCTCCCTGGGTGACAAGCAGTCTTCATCCCTCACTTTCATTGCTCCATAAAGGGCTCCTCCGTGGGGCCCCGCACTGGTGTCCACTGGCTGGGCTTTGTCATCATTACGGTGTCACAGGCAGGATAACCAGGGATGGTGGGGTGGGGGTAGGGGTCATAAAGTGTGACCGGTGGAACTGGAGCCAGGGCTGGACTCTCTCAGCCTTCTCTCTCCCAGTGTGTCCCCCAGCCTACTGGAATTAGATCATCCGTCCATTCATCTTCATGGGCCACCATCCTCAGTGGCACATCTTAGACACGCGGTAACCCTTGGAGACGGTACGCAGGCCACTCAGCCAGGATAAACCGCTGACACGCAAGATATTTACTACAACGTTTGTGTCAATAACATACTGCTATTTGCTTTTACAGAAGCTACAATAAGTATCCTACACTAGGATGTCATAAAAAAATATAATTGCATTTGTGATGGTGGTAAATCCCTTTAAAATAATTAAACAAAAAAACAAACAAAAAACAAATTGCTGAATCAAATCTTACATGACGTCTTTGATCTACAGTACATAAAACACCATGGGGTGCTTTGGATTTGTTTAATTCCCTGTCTGAGCTGTGTTTGTGTGTGTGTGTGTGTGTGTGTGCGTGCGTGCGTGCGTGCATGTGCATGTGTCATACATTCTACTACACGCTGCCCTGGACCAGAAATAGAATTGCTTTACCTGCGGCTGAACCTGAGCTTGGTGGGTGCAGCAGACATCACCTCTCCTACGCCTGCCTCCTTGCGGACGCAGAGCGGAGCAGGGCTCCTGGGTGCTGCAGCAGTCGCCCGCAGCCTCTGATCTCATCGCCTCACCTCCCCTTGCTGGGAAACAGCGAGGTGATGTAATGCACGTGCTCTCACTGTTGTGATATCAGCAGCGAGCCTCCCAGGGGGAAGTGAGGCATGCTGGGGGCAGGAGGAGGAGGGGGAGGGGGGGGGGGTGCGCCTCTGTCACCCTCATCATCACTGCGTTGTTTTGGTCAGACTTTTTTATTTATTTTATTTACCAAAGACGTCATCTTCATCTTCAAATTCATCGTTGTCGCCCTTGAGTGACACTGATTTATTTAGTTTTGGGTTTATTTTTATTGGTTTTGGCTGCGCCGCGATGCGTCAGGGTCTCTTTTTAAACTCTACATGACAAATATTGAAATTATTCACATTCACATTATTCAACATGAGCCTTTCCCTTCAAAACCCCGACTATTAGATGTTTGTCTCTGTCACTGTCGTTAATATACTACGCTTGACAAATCGCAGAAGAAATGCCAGTAGGCCAATTTAATCTAAATCTGTTTTGGTGCTTTTCTGAGATTTGAGACCAGAGTGGCGAGTCATTCTGCAAAATCCATTTTAAGTTATGAATGATAGGTCGAACAGTTTAATGGCGAATCACATATTCCATCCAGTTCACCTTCCACAGAAATGTATAAATTACCAAACTAATTAATTGCTTTTTACGCCGTCTTGCCACGGAGCCCATCCATTTACATTAGGCCACCTTCACCCCTCCCCTCCACGACGCAGGATTAGGTCCGGAGAATGGCTGGACTCCGGGCCCTTTGTGACGGTGGAGAGAGCACATTAACACTGTGGGTTTTATGCCAGGTAATTAGGGAGACCACAGTTTTATGTCCCGGGCAGGGACAGGCCTCCACTGATTCACAACCTGACATGCTAAAGTGGACCAGCCCCTGCCTTACTCTTGCCTCCTTGACTTCCATTGTCCTCAGTGTGTTGTTGGTGGGGAGGAGGGGGGGGGTGCCTTCCTAACATGTGATATATGTGGAGATAACACCCCGGTAGTCTCTATGGAGACTACTGATGCACCCCACAGTGAAGCATTGCACCTGTCAATTCCTAATAATGAGAGAGAATGCGTCAACGGCCTCTGGCCTTTGCGCATCCTTGGCTCGGGACATGTGGCGCTACGGCCCCGCCACTTGTCCGTAACGGTTCCGCTGTTCCCACTACAAGTTCCTCTGATGTGAAGCATGCACTCCATAGAGACACAGAGAGAGAGAGAGAGAGAGAGAGAGAGAGAGAGAGAGACAGAGAGAGAGAGAGAGAGAGAGAGAGAGAGAGAGAGA
>JAODUG010000015.1:2027279-2044220 GCA_027564795.1 Aphredoderus sayanus | reverse complement strand
GAGAGAGAGAGAGAGAGAGAGAGAGAGAGAGAGAGAGAGAGAGAGAGAGAGAGAGAGAGAGAGAGAGAGAGACAGGGTGTGGGTGTATTGGCTGAGCCGGAGAGGAGTCAGACAGAAACACTTGTCAGGTGATGTCATCTCCAGCGAGCACTGATGACTGACCCCAGCTGTTCCAGCACACTCTCCAGCACCTGTCTCAAAGAGGATCGGCCCACGCGCTTGCATACAGTACATACAGTACAGTGCAGGCGCTGGTCTGCCAGTCTCCCAACGCCCCTGCAGTGATGCGGCCATAGGGGATGGTGGCGGGCGTGCTGGAAGCACTGGTTCTTACAGTACTGCAGATAACAGGGGAGCCATCCGCCGTGTGACGGCGAATTAAAGCTAGGTCGTGTTGTGTTTCAGCTGGAACACACACACACACACACACACACACACACACACGCGTCTGTTGGCAGGCACCTACTGTACAGGAACAGGAATTCACGATTACACAGTTCCTCTCGACCAAAGGATTCATGGTGAACAGATGCAAAATGCTAGTCACTCAGGAGTTATATGCAGACGCTACAGGAAATAGTAGATATATTACAGGAAATAGTAGATATAATACAGGAAATAGTAGATATAATAGATAAACAAAAGCCTCGTCAATGGGTGTCCAATGTGGGGGGCGGAGCTTCGGAGGGAGCACATTTAGAATTAAAGGGAGAGATGTTTTGTTTTTTATAAAGTCAAATAATCTTTCTCAAGCATCCGTGACCCCACCTTTGCGTCTGGTTTGTTTAAAGGGATATGAGGAAATGCTACTCGGGCCATCTTCAACCTGAAACACTGGTACTGTGTGTGGCTGATTCACTGGTTCACCGTCCTGGGGATTTGTCACGATGACGTTTAGGGCGGTGATGTCATCGGTGACACAGCCATGGGTCACCCCTCATGGTGTAGTCGACGACGTCAGTGTACCAAGTCACCATTCACAGCACACCGTCGGTGAAAAAGTCAATACAGTTCCTGAACAAAGTATTCCGAGTGTATTTTTTATGCATTGTTTTATTGTAATAGAGCTACGGGGGGTGAATTGAAATGTGAGACATCCTGCGGGGAAAGGAAATGTATTTCCAAACATCGCATAAAGATGGAGTCTGCTGGATTGCAGGCAGTTATACAAACACTAAAACACGCACGCACACATAAACACTGGTTCTCATGCGCGGGCTAAACACCACACACCCATACAGTATTAGTGCGCTAACACATGCACAGCAGCAGCACGGCATAATGCAACCACACAGCACCTCTCCCGCTATAGTAAATCAAGAACCATTTCACTGTAATAGCTGTACTTTGTAATAGCCATTGCAGTGGAATAACTCTGATTTAATCTAGCCAGCAATCAATATCCTTTGACTGCTATGATTGATGGGTATTAAGTAGGACTATTAACTGAGAGGAGGAAAATGTCCAAATCTGAATCCTACTGCCCACTGTAATAACGTGAAAGGGGAATCGTTTGTCAGCCAATTCACAAATAGGCGCAGACCCGCGGACACATTTTCTTAATGAATATGTGAATCACCCGCGCATTGATTTCTATTGTGTGAAAGAATTGGGAGACTTGTCTGCACCGGCGCCCGCAGACGCGCTCCATTGACGTTTCCCTTTCGAGACAACGGGACAATATTGCATATGCTGAAACCAGCAGATTGTGTATTTAAAGCCTCTGGTGATTCAAGGTCAAAGCGGTGACCCTTTTAGTAGTAGCCTGTCATACATTTAGCACAGCACGGGATCATTTCAAACTGTCCTCCATCACATTATTACGGATCTTAATTGACTACCGATACAGCTTTGCTGAGTTGACAGAAAAATTGGATTTTAATCTAATCACTGCAATATACCTGATTGGTTCCCAGCAACACTCTGACATATTAAAACATTTGCATTGCAGAGGCTGGTCAAAGAGCTGGAGAAGCACTAATCTTTACATCAGGTCCCACATAAATTCATTATGCATTTTATATAATAGTGAAGGCACACAAGAGAGAGAGAGAGAGAGAGAGAGAGAGAGAGAAGCCTATGTCTACATGTGTACAGTATGTTTAATATATTCTAATCAATGCAAGGTGTTCCTCATTTCACTGTTTTGTTAAGCTAGACTCAAACATTATTGGCTTTTACCAAAATGCCAAAAGCCTTTATTAAATGTAAACAGGGGGCTGATGGGGGGTGAACAGAGGGTAGTCCAAGCACACAAAAACAACATTTTTGTAATGCCGGTTTCGACCACAAGGGCACTTTCAGACGCACTGTCCCTTTACGACAGCTCCTCGAGAAGAACACCCAGGCAATCTCCCTGCCAGTCAGTCAGCTCAGATTTATCAGTGAACCACATCATTAAGAAGTGCCCCCATGGATCCCTGTCTAAACTCCACGTGCACTGGCTGTCCCGAACTCCCCGAATAAAAAAGAAGAAAACAGGGCTGAGAAGGTTGACATTCCCCTGCTCAAAGGTAAATGATGGCACAGTGGATGGTGGTCTGGAGTGCTCTCAGTGGTCTTGGGGGAGAAGGCACGGGAGGAGAATAATGATAGATTGCATAGTGAGTGGGCTGCACAGACGGGGGGGAGTTAGCTGGCCTCTCCTACACACCCGACGAGCACCATCTGCTGTCAGCTGGGCGACTCGTTCAGCTGCACGGACGTGTGCGCTGCAGGGGCATGCTGGGAACGCATCAGCTGGCCGTCGACCCACGCTACCGCTGGGCAGACTGGGCAAACAAATGCATAAAAAAAATTAAAAAATATTATATCATAAAATATCATAGAATTTCATATTTTGTAAAAGGTGTTTTAACATTTAAGCAGCAGTTGAAGGCGTAGAAAGTCACGGCATAGTCTGTAAGAGTGATTTTGCCACCAGCGAACTCTTAAATTGAACCCTACAGGTGATGGATAATGATAATACAGGCACAGTAACATTAATATCCACTGCCGGTTTTCAATCTGAGGTCTTTACCTCTCCCTGAGCATAAAGGCGTGGCCTGGACACATCTTTCCCAAGATGTAAGTGCTTTCCCCCTGAACTGGCAATATTTCACCCGTCAAGCTTCAATGTGTGCGACGAGAGTGAAATAACAGGATAGCTGGGTGAAGGGTGGGGGCGCCCAGTCTAGTGCCGGTATCAAATGGCCGTGTCTGGCCCTCTTAAAACAATGCACTGTTTATGGTCAATGTTAGCGAGCTAGTCATTCTGACGGCCGGCTTTCGCCTCTGCTGTAAAAACCTGCCTGGGAGCATCCAAACGGTGCCAGGTGCCGCAGACCAGCCTGTGCACAGCCCCATAAACGCACATGCTCTGCTTCCGCTGTGGGTCACAGGCATAAAGTGCATATCACCTGTCTGTGAGACATCTATTCTTTTTACAGCTGGGAATGACCAGACTACAGAGGGGGAAACGGCGACAACTCCCTATTTCCCATATCGCTCTCTCTCCCTCTCTCTCTCTTCCCCTCTCTCCCTCTCTCTCCCTCTCTCCCCCTCTCTCCCTCTCCCTCCATGGAAAAGCATTCTACAGCCAGGCTTTGACAGTGCCCCTCATCCCTCACCCCCTTCCCCCTTAACAAATCCACTGGAGGAGCCCCGATTCCATATTCCTGGGATGAGGTATGTGGGATGTGGGGGGAAATGAGGGGGGGGGGGGGGGCTGTGGGGTCAGGATCAAAGTCAGGGCCCTGTCATCTCCGGCTTCATTTCAGGGGGCCCAAAGGAGCGTGATTGTCAATAAGGAGGGCTTGTATTGACACCTGT
The DNA here is from genome assembly GCA_027564795.1 of Aphredoderus sayanus. Lineage (NCBI taxonomy): Eukaryota > Metazoa > Chordata > Actinopteri > Percopsiformes > Aphredoderidae > Aphredoderus > Aphredoderus sayanus. The sequence continues at coordinate 2,040,410 of JAODUG010000015.1, read as the reverse complement.
GACACTACGCCAATGGCCAAAGCTCACTGGAGAGGACGTCTACTGGGGGAGACACTGACGGGGTGGGGGGGGGAGGGGAGGGAGGGGGGAGGGAAAAAGGTCACGATATATGAAAATCTGATCAGGGGCTTGGCGTGGAGCTGGGAGGCTGATCCTGCAGGTGATCCTGGGATATTGTTCCTGGAGACCGGCGCCGGTTCTGGACGCCTGGCGAAACGCAGTGCGTGCTCAAGGGTGGGCCCGGTTCTCTGCGGTGGGATTTGCGTCAGTCACGGGCAGGTGGTTGGGTGGTGATGCGAGACCTCGTCGACCCCCTCACGCTGGGCCGTGCGTCAGTGGGAGATGGGTGGGGGCTGGTGGGGGGGTGTGTAACCTTCAGCGGCATCAAGCTGCATTTGTGAGCCAATGGCGTTTGGATATGCCGTGGGGGTCACGCCACAAGGGAGGGCCAGGGGATGCTGATCTAATGGTGGTACCGTTAGAGAGGTGGTTTAGTGTGTGGTAAGATCAGAACATGAGAGCTTGTACTACAGAGCAGGTGGGTTGGCGGCCCACAGCATGATCACTTATTGGAAAACGCACGCCGTTTCTTAATTACAAAAATAAAAACATCCGTCCATAATTTATTAATGTACTGTATGTTATATTTATATAAATATAGCCGCAATAAAAGAGGAATAAAAAAGAACAGCAGTGTTTCTCGTGCATTATTGATGTACCACTGACCTGGATAACAAATGCAAAAAGGTTGTTTATAGATTTTCTGAATGTCCTTTTACAGCAACTCAGTTCCAAAACAACAGAAAATATGCACACCACACGCACACGCGCACACACACCTACAGTAGTTAGGCCAGCGTCCGTCCCGTGATGAACCAGAAGAGAACAGTGACAAACCTGGGTGCTACCTGGGTGTTGTGTCTGTCTGGGACCTGGCAAGGTGGCGGGGCTTGAAAAGAGAGGCGCAAATAGGTAAATAAATGAGTAACACACATCCTCGGAAGTGCAAGCTGCCGTTCGCTCACTTTGTGGGCAATGTCCATGCTGTTGTGTTTCTGCAGCGCTGCGCATACTGTGTGAGTTGTTCCCTTATTCAGGGTTTCGTACCGTGTGTACGGCAAAGTCCACTTTTAACTATGCTTAAAAGTGTTATTAAAATGCATATGCTTTTAATCTGCTCTCAGATTAGTCAGAAAAGTGTTTTTAAAGGTGGTAGAGTTAGATGAAGCAATACAAACAATTGTTTACTGGCCAATAGTTTCCAAATGAGCCAGAGGTCTACGCTCAGTAGAAGGCAACGGGCACTTCCCACTGTAGCTTGTCCAGACCCTATTCATGAAGTTAATTTTGGGTCTGGTTACACCAGGCTACAGCATTACTGCTCTACCCAGAGAACAGTTTCTGTTGTGTATTTCAAAGGGAAATGTTGCCCCCTGTGGTTGGAAACGGCATTACAAAAACATGGATGCTTTGGATTTTGAACTCAAGAGTGAAAGCATGCAACATGACATGCTGCTACTGTCTAACCTCCCACCATTTCAGGTTTCATAGGCTCACACATCTCTGCCTTCTACACACACATGCATATTTAGTGCACGTCTGGGGTCACACAACACAATCGAGGAGCTTCGAGATACAGTGTAAAAACCTTTTGATTCTGATAAATTATGGTGGGATTATAAATAAATAAACAAGACTGATGATGTGGAATAAATCCAATTTGCCATGCAGAAAATGATCAATACATTAACGTGGGATCCCATGCTAAACCCCCGTCCGGCGACAGCACGTGCGCTTGGCGGCATTAATTGCCACCGCGCTGGATGTTGTGGCAGCAGGCAGACAATTGATAGTGGCCATTATTAAATGATTAGGTGGACAGAGATGAAACATACTCCATCGATTTGGACGGCTTACATTTCCGACTTTTCGCAGGGAATGAATAAATTCACCTGCAAATCTATAATGTGCGACTTTATATTCATAAATTCCGCGAGAGAGGACTTCAGGGCTGCCTGCTTGCTGTTGTGTACAGAGAGAGGCTGGCAGCTCGCTCAAGTCAGATGTCCACACTGTCTGTTGTTTTGTTTTGGTTTTTTTTCCTCCCGCCAAATCACAGCTGTTTATTCAACCAAACACAGCATTATAAAAATGGATTGCTGTGAAGATTTATAATGAGACTGGGATTCTGAAGTGAACCGTGGGCTCTTCTTCATACCGCATTGAAGACATGGAGAAGGCTGCATCATATCAAAGTATCTCTTTATCGTTTCCAATTATTGAGATATATTGTCACTTGAGCCATCCAGTCTAAGCCAAGTCTAATTTGTTTCTCTCCGAAAGTCTTAGAAGTCGCTTTAATTTTTTGAAACTGAGAAATCCCTGTGGGTTTCCTATAGGCCTAGGAAAAACACATGACAGATCGCACATGAGAAGTTCTTCTAACAATAACACACATAGACGAAACACTTCACATAACTAAGTTCTGCCACGCCACAACAAACCACTAAATTTCCCTGGTCATCTCTTTAGAACGAGCAGTTTGTTTATCATTGGTCTAACAGGAAGTATTCCCCACAAAAGTTTGAAATGTAATATTAAAGGTGGAACCACTCCATATATACTTGCTGTGGTCACCTTCATCTTCCCAGCACTTTAATGCACCAGTGTCTGGTCTTGGCTGTTTGTTCATGTTCTGGGGCACATGACGAGTAATCAAATAGAACGGAACTACTGGGCGGATGGTGTCCTCAAACCTAATTTGGGTTGCTTGCAGCTCTGACCCACTGACCCCTGACATTCCAACCCGATTGGCCCGGGTTCAGAATCATTTATTTACGTTGTCAGACATAAGCCAGACAGGGGGGTTTCACCCAAGCAGGAAAAATCTGTGGAACTCAAAACACAAATAAAAGCTAGATTAAAATGTAAACAGCCATGGCCTTTTCCATAGACGACCTTGTAATAATACTCTAGACATTTTGACTAATTAGTATTGATTGTCAAGGGATATATGCACTTGTTAAATCAATCATTTCCAATCAAAGGTCAATGAAATCAATTATTAAGACAATAAATTTATGGTTGCAGCAAACGGTCGTCAATTAGCATTGTTCAACAGTAGCCTATGGACACTATCAATACCTCAGCGTTGTTTTTCTCTCTCTTCTGCTTGTGTTCACAATAAACTGTTGTGTTCCACAAAGACATTAAGGCGGGATCATTCTGAGGTCAGAGGTGGAGGAGGGGGGCAAAGCCTAGGAGAGCACTTACGACAGACCCTAATGCTAATAGCAGAAAGCGGATAGGCTACACACTCTGCCTCTCTCCCACCAGATATTTTGGTGGGAGATTAGTAGTATTTTGCAGCTACTTTGCATTTGCATCTGACCACGTCTCAAGGGGATTACGCAACGGTGGCTAGCCGCACATCTTTTTCCAGGGCTATACTTGTGTAACTCTCGAGGCACACCCCGACATAAAAAGATAAATAAATAACAGATAAAATAAAAAAAGATTTTGGAGTAAATGTTGCCTCAGCAAATGCAATTTCTCTCTGACCTTCTCGTTCCCCATGTAACCCCACCACAGTTGGAGTTCTGTGTTCATACTGCTTCTTCAAGACTCCCACGTGCTACCGGAACGGCCTATACACCCCCCATCCAGCCCTGCGTCCCTAAAATAGACCCATCGCTGGGCCACTTCCTGCTGCTTCCTCCCTCCCATGCCTGTTTGAGGGCTACAGATGCTTTCTAGTTGCCCACAGTTTCCATTGCTCATCACCGTTTCGCGCTCAAGCACCTTCTGGACTCCATTACCAGGGCTAACCGGCGCAGATTTATCACTGCGCTGACCTGTGGGACCCATAGCGGTGGCAGCGTGCATGCGCTGAATGCTGAATGGACTGTTCTGACTGAATGCGCGTATGGAATGATACACAAACCCCCTCGGCCAGGACTGTGAGAGGCCGGCTTAAGGCAAAGAGAGTGAGAGGGATGGTTTGTTTATGAAAAGTATATTCCATTGATGCACTCTGTCTGTACAGTCTGTTTCCGACGTCTGGACAGTGCAGATGCTTACAGGCAGAGACAGTTTATTTTTTGGATAAGAATGAATGCTCAGAATGAAGTGAACTGAAGATGTCTTTCATTGAGTCCTCGCCCTGCGTGAGTGGCTGGTGGGATCTCTGCCATGCCTTTTCTTTTTAAGATGGTCCACAGCTAAGCTCTTTCCGTCTACAGTTACAAGCTGCACTGTTTTTAAACAACCAAAAAAGAGAGCGAGAGAGAGAATTAAATTATGTTTCCAACACAACGACGGTACCTCATCCCAAGTTGGAACTTGCTGGAATCCCTGTGTGTCAGTCCCTATGGCGCTGAGGGTCCTGGATGATGGCGATTGAAATCGTATCGTCTCATTAGCAGTTTTAACATGCTAGGTTCAATATTGCTGGCGGATCTGTCGTCTGTTCGTAATGCACAGCCTGCTGGACAAATGCTGGCTACGGTCATTCGTTTTACCACGTCACAAGTATAATTTTGTCTCCGTTGGTTTACATTTCAGAGAAAATCGACCATAATGCATTTCTAAAACCACTCTGTCCTTAATTCTTCACAGAGACCGAAAGAGAGAAGAGGCAGAGAGAAGGGGAGCAACATAGCGAGGAGAAGAGAGTTCACACCATGCAGCTGGATTATGCATCTTTAAAAAGCTTACAGCAGACACAAAGAGTGCCGAGATGCAAAGCTGCCGTATTTTTTGTTTCACATGATAGGCTTATTAATCACAGTAATGAATCATGAGACAGCTTGCAGAAGACTGAAATCCGAGGTAAACAGAGGCAGACGATAAGCCCCAGGATAAGGCCTCCTCGGTCGGAAGGCGAACGAGAGAGAGAGAGAGAGAAGAAAGAGCGCTCTGTTGGAGGGGTGGGAGGGGGTACCTTGGCGTTGCTTAATATTTGTATTTAACACCCTTTCACCCCCCCCCCCAGCCCCCAACAACCCCCCAATTGTTTGTTCCATCTTTATCGCCTTGTTTTGCTTGTTTGTTTGTTGCTTCACTTATTCATTTGATAACTTGCTTTATAATACGGTAAAAAGCTAGTGTGCAGCCAAGTAATTACAGCGTAATTGATGAGTTAATAGATGTGTGAATTATGCAGCATTGTGTCGGCGGTATGAGGGAGAGCGCGGAGTGTTCTGTATAATTACAAACTCCAGCTGCCGCGCTCATGTACAGAACTCATAAATTAAGCAAACAAAATTTGAATAAAAAAAGATTGGAGTGGCGTAGCATTGCAGTCGCCCCTCCTCTCACGACAAATGCTTGCCGACCTGGCCCCTGTAGGATTCGGTTTTGTCTGCTATCAAACAGCCCACGACTGTAAAGCGTGCTTCACTGATAAAGCGTGGAGCTGTCATGGGTTAGAAGGTTCAGGTCCCGGAGGGGTCACTAACATTACACTCACATTACTATAAGCCCCTGTGGCTGAAACCATCTGTGAAATGGTACGTGTTTCATTACATTACCTACAGTGCAAGGACGGTGTTTAAATATCAGGGTCTATATTTTGAGCTTGGTGTGGTTCTAACTGAACAGTATCTGGAACTTGTAGTCTTTGATGTAGTCTTTTATATAATTTATGATTTGTGTTGTCAGTGTCACTCTGGATTTTGCTAAATAATGCTGAAACAGCTTTGCATTTCAAGGGTGCCACAATAATTAAACTAATTAATCAAGTTGCAAACAGTGGCGTATATAATGGCTTGCTCAGTAGCTATTTCTCTCCCTCTGTCAGCATTTTCCAGCTTTGACTTATCCAAGTTTGTTTACAACTAGACACACAGTATATGGCCACAGAGCATATACTGTACCAGCACTGTACCAGTTTGTTTACAGTGCACACCCTCACTCCCTGAATGCCACGCCAGAGTTTAATTGTTTTCTCCATTCAAACCAAACACAACCTCCAGGGGCACTGAAAGGAGAAGCCAGAGCACGCCCTGGTGCAAGGGGAGGCCCTGGTAGCGAATGACAGCTTGTGGGAGCCCACTCTACAACTCCTCTCTCCTGTCCCAGACCTCTTGTGTCTTTCTTCATGGTAATTACAGTGGTTAATCTTCCGCTTCTCTCCCTCTTCTGCCCACTCTCTTCCTTCCGTTAATAGTGCTCCAGTGCCCACCCGAGAGTTTTGTCTTCTTCTGTGATTTGTTCATTTTTTATTTATTTTTGCTTGAAGCAGTGGAGTAGCCCAATCAGAGTTGCCATTGTTTATTGTGATAAGTTGGTATAATGAACAAATGACCTGCCACCTGGAGCACTTAGAGCCCAGTGTTAAACTCGGGTTATAAAAACCTCTTCCAGCTCTATTGATTTACTAGCAACATTTGATTGTACCCCAGGGGCAGGGGGCCTGCAATGCTGCACAGAGCTCTTACTGTTTTACAGTCCTTATTACACCAAACAAATAAATCTCCTGACCATTAATTCACTGCCTGTACCCACATACTGCAGACTGATAGACCAAAAAAGCAAAGCAGAGTCAGGCTGCTTGGCTGACCAGGCCATAACTAGCTAGATAAAGGCATTGTTTCCATTAGCCCCGTTAGCATAGTAGTGGATTAGCCGACAGCAGACGGTAAACTTTTGAGTGTTCTCGGAAGACTTTATTATGTCTCAGGACAAATGCACAAGGAAATAATTTGAGTTAGGCTATCCTGTTATTTTGGTGGGGGTTTTGCGAGCGAAGGTCATTACCTCAATATCCTGCAAGGCTGTTTTACGACGCTCCCGCTGTGCGTTTTGGCTGCATCTCCTCTATTTACGTAACTCGGAGACGTGGCACCTAAGTTAACAGCGGTCCGTCTCTGGGCAGGGGAGGGGAGGGAGGTGGGGGAGGGGCGGGAGTCCGACTAGTCCGACTTTTACAGTGGAATGCGACTGTAAACACTCACAGGACAAATGGTACTGAGTACAGTGTTGCACCAGTCCCAGGCCAAGGCCTAAATCATCCCATGCATCCGGCCAGGGCTGGCCATTTGAGAACGTGGCAATCCCCTTGTAAAATGTTAATAAGGGCCCCTTCCTATGAAATCTGCTGCCGTAATTTATGATTGTACTGTTTGTAGGGGCAAACATTTTGATGAGGATGTTTGGCCCGTCTGCCCAGGAATAATAAAAAAAATAAAACCTGTAGCTTGCGTGGCACAAATAACTTACCCCTTCGAAAACACACAGCTCCGCTCCACTGCAGCCCCTTCTAATCCAGTGGTTCAGTGTACAGTACGGTTATTATAATTAATAACAAACAACCTCAAACACCTGGAGATGAAAAGATTCCCTGATTCATCCATGCTTAAGCGTTCGCTGACCTGAATAAAGAATATTTGAATTTACATAGCTTTGCAACACCTTTTAAAAATATGTTTTTCCAACCCACCTATTCTCTGCGGATCCTGTGGTATAATGGTCAGCATATGGGTAGCACACATACAGCTTCAGTGTGCAAAACACACAGCCTTTAAGGTGATGTCACTTTTTAGGAAGGAGACTGGTAGCTGCCAAAACCCTACTTATCAATGACATGGCATATATTAGACAGTTTGTCTTAGGACATGCAAACACACATAAACACTCACAGGCACAAACACACAGTAAACACACACACACACACCCATATCTGCTCTTGGAAGTCTTTTTTATTCACTGGTGACATCTACATCGAGGCAGGGAGCTTGTTGGCAGAACGGATTTGATGCCTATTTATCATGCAGGCCTTATCGGTCGCCGCATGGGGATAGTTTATAGGGGGAAGGGGCTTTGAACATTTTAGCTCTATTGGATCTTCAGAGATGGTCTGTGGGCGTGAGTGTGTGTGTGTGTGTGTGTGTGTGTGTGTGTGTGTGTGTGTGTGTGCGTGTGTGTGTGCACCCAAGAGGCAGAGAAATCTTTGTTGAGATACTGCCTGCACCTGTCCTGACAGGAAGTGAAAGATGCACTCCTTTCCCAGCCTTGGATAAACAATTCTCCTCCAACAATCACACAAGTACAGAGTAGAGGTATGTTCAGTCAGTGTTAAACGCAGGGACCTTTGTAAAGACTGCAGTGACAACATAATCTATCCAAACTCCTTTAATGGACTCAGGCCAGATCAAAGGTGTGCTATAGCTCTGTACAGCTTCAGGAGAACACAGGCATTACGTTGTGCTGAGTCAGGCCACGCTAGAGGCCGGGATGAAAGGCAAAGCAAACGTCAGGCGCTAGCTGGCTAATCAGGAGAATTATCTGTTAATCTAATGGGCTCCCTTAAATAATTAAAATGTACATTATCACAGAGGGAGGTGTCAGAGAGGATGTGTGAGATCTCTATCCACGTGGAAGGTGGGCACCAGACATCTGGTGAAATTAGTTAATTCACATGTGAGGGAAAGTTTTGGTTGGCTATAACTCTCAAGCATCGTGGGTAATTGCATACAAGTGTGTGTGGCTATGCAAACAGTATCTATAGTGTTCATGCAAAGGGTGAAGATGTCAGAACCACTTAATGCATGTGAAGTAATATGATGTTCTTTGCATAATATGCACATCATTTTAACTTAACACTTAATAACATTAGAAGATGGCTTGAAAATATAAAAAAATTATTGTAAATGTAAATAACTATGAGTAAGTAATTTATGAGTAAGTAACATTTATTTATAACACAAAATATCTTTATGGCGTCCACTAATTATGACGTGTTGTAGGAGCTCCAACAATAGATTACTCAATTTGTTATCACTATTAAAATGTCACAGCAAATTAATTTTACATACATATAAAACATTATTACACATACATTAACATGTAATTAAACACATACATTGTATTGATCGTCAAAGTTCAGCGCAGAAAGCCGTACATTCAGGTCAATGTGCAGTGCCCCCCCCCCCACCACCACCCCCCACCCCTTTCGCTCACTTCCTCTAGGTCCATGTCTGACTGGGAATTGATGCCGTTTACCGTTCCACCAGGACCCGCTAGGTGCCACAGCGAGGAGGCACGTGACTGCTGCTCCCTGTCCGGTGGGCTTCCCGTGCCCTCAACCTCACTCACATCTCTCCTGCTCCTAGGAGGGGAGGGGGCGGTCTGACAAGGGGGTGTGAAGGGGATGGGGCTCAGGCGCTGGGGAGTTGGAGACGGGGGGGGGCGGGAGGGGTGTGGGGGCAGCAGAGCACAACATCAGTCACAACTGCGGGTGACCGCCCTTCCCCCACCCATCAACAACCTTCTCTCCCGGCTCTTTCTGCGTGACCTTGACCTGACTTTGGCTAGTCTTTGACGGCGCGAGTCCTTGTTGACACGGGCTGATCTGAGCCTGATGTGCCACGCACCTTAGCCTGGAGGGACTGGACATAATAGTGCCACGCAATACTGTAACGGCTGCACGACCACACACAACACAACAACAGGTCATAGATGGCCGCTTTCAGTGCTGTAGGTTACCTTCAACAAACATTAAACTGTCGACTTCATAGTATCAGAGAAAAACAAACATTTAAAGCCACATTCGCTGTGAAACAATGTTAGCACGACGTATTTTTCTTGAAGCATTCCAGGCGTTGAGGGCCGAGTTACAGTATTGATACACCAATTAGCATTTCCTTTAAAAGGAAACGCTAGCTCGCTTTTCAAATAACCTATATGCTTGCTATCCCTCTTAGACGGGCTAGTGTATTTCTCTCTGGTGACATGTCATGTTTCCACAGGCTGAGGAGTGTGTGTGCTTGTCATGACGCCTGTGTCTGTTTAGCACATTGACTCAGCAGGTCACGGGTTAGCTGGCTCAGCCTCGGCACCATAACAGCCCTTTGAAATCATTAAGTAATGAAGTCGGTGCCAATCAAATATAAATGTATCCACAAGCCAGGGCCCTTTTATGTTTCAAAACTATAAATACTCTGGGTAGAGGCCTTGGATTTCCATCAGAGCCAATATATCAAAGACACTTAAAAACATCTGTTACCCCCCCCCCCCCCCTCCCCGTCTTCCCCCGCCTTTCGAAAAAGGGGAAAAAAAGTGTAGGGCAATTACGCTATAGCTCTTCACCAAACGGTTACATAAACCACTAGGTAATTCCTCAGTATGTTAATAAACACTTCATTTATGCACAAACCTTGTACTATAACTATGTTGTATTTGAAACACAGCTGAAGACAAAAGTGCATGCACACACACAGTATTCGGGGTATGTCCTGTATTAATGTACATCGTCTCTCCAACATCCAGTCAAACAGCCAGACCACTAAGATGCAAGTCACGTGGTACAGTACTTGCTGTTTATTGTAGGCACAGCCAGAGCTGACCTTGGCATGCATATCCATAGCCGGGTTCTTTTCCTAACCCTCTCTAGAGTAGCCCGTGTCCTGCAGCTTATTGGGGGAGAGCCAGCATCCCATTCCAGACAGGCCGTAATCTGGGAGGCAAACGATAAGGCTGAGGTTTACAGGAGGGGCTTTGCACGCTCACCCAAATTTGCATTTAAAGGCCCTCAAGTAATCTTTAGGCTTATTTAAATCTCAGCAAGACACTAGCAGTAGAGATGGGGTGGTGGTGGCACATCCTCCTCCAGTGTTCCTCTCCCATGACAGACCAAATCCCTGCCAAAACTGAGTGTAACTGGATGTGTATTGCACCGCCATTCACATTGCATTATCAATGGAATTTAATTGCCTAAGAATTTTCTTTTCTCTCTCAGCAAATAAAACCCTGCATTGAACAACAGCCTCAACTGCGACTGCAAGGAAATTAAAAAGAAATGTTTTGAATTCGCAGTTGTTTCAGTGCTTGAGTTTTTCTTTTGATATATTTAGAGAAACATTTGCATGCTATAAAACGTCAGAAAGGGATTTTTTTGCCTTGGCGGCTGAGACCACCAAATTTGTGAGAATTTTATTTTTGCATATTATCAAAAAAAAAAAAAAAAAAGCTTTTCATTTAAAAGTGTTCCCTTTGACACTAGTAAATAAAAGTCTTTCTTTGTAGTTTTAGTTTTTTTCATCTCTGCATTTTCTTTCAACATTCAGTTATTTATTGTACAAAAATACAAAAAAGTGAGGGGGAAAAAAACACCAGACAGCTTCAAGCGCACGTTTCGAATTGAGTTTGCCCCAGTTGCATACACTGTTTTCCTGTATGCATATTTACCAGCTATAGTAGATCTTGCTGTCAGCATATTTACTAAGCTTTACTTGCATCAGGTCCTGCACAATGTATACCGAAAGAGCACAATTGTGTTTGGCTAATTAACATCAATGTCAACGAGTTATTTCCTGTAGGGCTACACATGGCTACACAGTGCAAGCTATGCAGGGGGGCTTGAAAGACAAATCCTGTCTGACTAAATGTATATAATTTCTTTTGACAAACAACAGTCCTTTAAGGGGACGTTTACTTCATTAATACTTGATGTGCGTGCCTTGCGTCCTGGTCATGAGGAGATCGACATTAGTGCTATGACCCAGATCCACTCTCCCTTCATGCTTTTAACAGAGTGTTGCACCTGTGATACAATATTCAGAGGTGAACAGCTAATAGGCCACACAATACAAGACTCGATCGGATGGAAAACACCCTGAAATATTCACATGGTCACATAGGTGTTTGAAAACAGTGTTTTCTTCTTTTTCTAGGAAAGTTCAGAAATACACTGAAGCATTATACTTACAGTGCACAACTGGAATTTTATTAAGCAATATTTTAAGGGACATTAGACCATTTCAAGTGATCTTAGCAGCTGTATATCAAATTTCACTAATTACCCATGAACTCGATCCAGCCATATACAGTAGTAATTAGTTTAATGCCCACTTATTGAAATATTAAATTGGGTCCAAATCACCTGAATCTTGTAAACAGGCGAACTACTGCATAAAGCATTAGTTCACATCTACAAAGTAGCAATATTGCTCTACACAGTACTGTCATCAGTCTTACATTAAGTTTAACAAAAGTGACAAAACCCTGAAAACAGACTATATTATTTAGTACCAATATGATTATACGAGACAACGTTATGAAAATGCATGAATAGGACAAGGCAGGTGTCCTTTCTCTCTACATGTCCTCCTTTGCATAACCCCGCACACAGCCCGAAGCCAGGTCAAATCAAACTCATGCATGTAAAAGCCATATTGCTCCGGGCGAAGATTTAACCAGCCCGGATGAGTTTCAGGCTCCATGCAGAAGAGGGTGGGAGGATGCCCTGCCAATCTAGCGCTCAGAAATATGAGCAGGCACTAGAGCTAACCAGCCAGCTTGGTTTCCTCAGGCACGCTACACACACTTTGCTCATTCTTCCGTGCCACGGACGCTTCCTTCTGGCTCTAAACAATGCCGACTCCATTTGGGGGCCGGTCGTAATGGCTGACTGGCTGACATAACCCCTGTCAGCTGGAGCTGAGACAGGTGACACTTGACAGATGTGTAATTGCTGGAGGAGCTCACTGACAGGTGGATGAGCCTAAAGACACCCGATATGGCCCGGGACAAGAGGGGATTACACCTTTAAGCAGCATTGCCGTCTCAGGGGCGTTGTTTATTTCTGTTTATTTCCGTGTGCTTCAAGGGGGAAAAGAAACACCTGAAGACCCCATTTTCTGTAATTTATTCAAAGGGAAATTGCTTTGATGTATTTTTCGCGCCGAGATAAGGGCAGAGCGCAAACGGGGAGAAAAGGTTACGTTTCCCGTCGTAACCCCTATTTAACGCATCCAGATGTGTGTGTTCGCTGCCAGAGCGGTTTCCACACCAGCCGCGCTTGTGGAGGCGTGATGGCTTTCCCTCTCAGGTCAGCCCGGGAGACGGGCCCGGGCGGGGCGCCGGGGATAGCACTCCGCCCCTGCAACAGGCAGGAAGCGAGATAAACACGCACCCTCATCACCCACCCGCCTTGAGTGGGTGCGGGAGGTGGTGCAATCATGAGGGTGGAACAGCGAGAGGCAGATGGGGGTATGGGTGCACACGCGCGCACGTACGTGTGTGTGTGTGCGTGCGTGTGTGTGTGTGTGTGTGCGTGCGTGTGGAGGGGGTTGTTTCATGTCCGGGACCATAATGCAAATCAGTGATCTTCCTCGACGCGGAGCCGAACAG
>JAODUG010000015.1:1983732-1996798 GCA_027564795.1 Aphredoderus sayanus | reverse complement strand
TCTCACTCTCTCTCTCTCTCTCTCTCTCTCTCTCTCTCTCTCTCTCTCTCTCTCTCTCTCTCTCTCTCTCTCTCTCAGTAGAGCTCATCATAGGGAAAGCTTCCCATCTCAGTTCCCTCTCTTCAACCTCTTATTGGAGGATATGTTTGTGTGTGTGTGTGTGCTGAGGGGGTTATAGGCACATGTATATAGAGAAAAGAAGGCACAATTACCAAGAACGTAGTCTGGGGGATCAACTTCACTTCAAAGAGACAGGGCCTCGCGTCCCAGCCGCTACAGCAGCCCAGAGTAGGGGAGCGTTGCGAGAGCAGGTAAACACGCAGCAGATCACAAGGCTGTTAATAGCAGCCAGATCTGAAGAGGTCCCTACGTTCTGCCCCCACGCCTGCCTCTCAGATCCACAGACAGGCCCCTGCCTGGGAGGAGCACACACACACTCGGCGCTATCAACTACTTACCAGGTGTGTTATAGTGTGTGTGAATGTGCGTGCGTTCACATTATGCTAGTGGATTCCTTCCCAGGCATGGGAGAGCGAATAAAAATACACACAATTAACAATAACCTCATGTCCCTGTGCTGTTTCAACATAAAATGCCTTGAAAACTCCAATATAGAAAACAGAAAACAAACAAAGAATGGTATTGTACAACGGTATTATGTTGTGTGATATTTCATCGTGAAAACAGGCAAAATGAGTTCATGTAGCTTAAAATGCATCAATCATGAAGTAAGCTTATAAGCACCCACAAAACTTTATATAAACAAAATCACAAGCGTGACTTCCCTCCTCACAATGTAAATATTTCCACGAGTGTGTATAGCGAATTCTTATTCATCTTTTTGTTTTACAACAAATGTATATTTATTCCTTCTTTTGGCCCCTCCCCACACAAACCCCATTGGACAAGAGCAGGCCATGTCTAATGTATGTGAAGTGTGTTTAACGCCCTTAATCTGGCATCACTGGATACATATGATAAGGACAGCAGCAATTATCTGGGAGTAAGACTAGGCCTCACAGCTAAACTGGATTAAACGGTTAGCATTATACAATTAAAGGGAAAAAAAAGAAGAAAAAGGAAGATAGCAGGGTTTTAAGGAGACTGTGACTTGTCTCTGAAATGTATTGCCATTTCCCCCCATCCAGCTCATAATGTACTGTAGGCTACATTTAAAGACAGAGTGCAATTTACCCTACTGATGTGTCCTTGAAGAAGGACTTCCTTCCAGATGAATAAAAGCGTTGGTACTGTGTTTAAGTAAAAAAATAAAAATAAAAATAGTAATTATATTATTAATATTGTTATCTTCATGTAGTTCAGTATGAAGATAGAAGGCATTATGTTCTCTGTTTTGTTTGAGTAAATCATGGATATGTGATGACAGTGATTCATCCAGCTGAGACCAGACTGAGACTGGGGAAATCCTCTAGGAATGCTGACATCTGTTGGCCAGGCAGTGTAACTACACCTCTTCCACCAACGGCACAATCTTCATTGTGGCAGAGGCAGACAGGCTGCTAGTGCACTGAAACCGCTCCAACCTTGGCCTTGGCAGGAGTCAGCACACAGAGAGCTTGAAAAGACGTGATGAGAGAGAGAGAGAGAGAGAGAGAGAGAGAGAGTGAGAGAGAGAGAGAGAGAGAGTGCGAGAGAGAGAGAGAGAAATAAAATCGGGAGTCATGAACTGAAATGAAAAGACGCCTCGGGGCGCACCTCACAGCTGAAGCGGAATCACCCCGAGTGCTTTTAGTGCTCCTTCTCCTCGGATGTCATTTGTTAAGCGAGTAAACCCCTTCATGCTTGTGTGAAACTTAATTCCCTGGTCTGTCCTTGAGCGGTAAACTCTCACCCTATCCCCCGGTTGGGAGCGACCCCTCAGTAAAAAAAAAAAAAAAAAAAAAAAAGAAACCCAGTCCTCCTCTGTGTCTCCCACCAGATGTTACTTTTGGCCGGTGATTTATCGCACCACTTCGATAGGGGTAAACAAATAGTCATCACAGTTATAACTGCAAACACTGCTTTTCCACCGGGCTTATCGCAGGTCACAGCATACATAAGTTAGCCCGCGGTGGGGACCGTGTGTGTGTGTGTGTGTGTGTGTGTGTGCATGTCACAACGTCCAGCCTTTGCTTCTGAGTCAACAAACCTGGTGTGAACATGAAAATGCCAACACACCGAGCAGACAAAAGGGACGGGAACACACAAAAACGCACACATACACAAACACACAGTCGCATGCATACTTCCAAATCCACACACACACACACACACACAGAATGCCATATAACCCTGACCTGTAGGAATGTGTGCTCTCTGTGGAGGACGATTAGGCCGGCCAGCCTGTTAGCGTCTCCACACAGAGCCTCATTGTGATAAAGCCTAGTCAATGTTTGCTGACACACGTTATCTACCGTCGCCTCTCCTCCCGGGCCTCCACTCGCCGCCACAGCTCTTTACAACGATTTAGGGAGCCATTTGTTTTTTTGTCAAGGAGGTGTTTACACAATGGCCACCGACCACACAGGGGATCCAGCGAGAGGGATGGAGCAGGTTGAAATATAAATCGCAACCACTCAGGCTGTTATCGGCAAGAGCTTACTGCCCTCCGCTGTTTTCGTTTTTGTTTTGTCTTGTCAACGTTCGGCTTTCCGATGGCGTCCTAATCTTTTTTGTATCGCAGGATGGGGCGATAGTGGCAAGCAAGACACGGTTTTGTAGGCGGCTGCCAATGTTAAAGAGAGGAAGAAGGAGGCAAGAGAAACACTTGCAGGCAATGCTGTGTGTGTGTGTGTGTGTGTGTGTGTGCGTGTGTCAGAGCAGGAGGTGGTAAAACAGAATATTCCTCCAGCAGGATCAATATCTGTTATTCAGACCGGCATGGGTCCCCCTGTTGGAAGCTCAGGCACTGTCCTGAGAGTCTAGCGGCTGTATTGATTTTAATTTATTTTTAACTTAGTGTTGGATATGGGACGTGTCGTCAGAGAGAGGCTTTGGTCAAATAATTACCAACATCTATTCATTCATTGGAAGGAAAAAGAGATAGAACACTCAATATTCATTAAGGCCAGCAAATACGTTGCAAATGTGCTGTCGGTCACAAGAATGACAGCGAAATACTGTATGTCGATCGCCTTGAAACACCAAGCAAATTCTTTCTATGTAAGGCAAAGTAAACACACTTTAGCTTAACAGTGATTGTGTCTGCTTTTCACAGCATCCAGATTGTCATCAATTAAAAATGTTAGTTAAATAAAAAATTTAAAATTAAGACATTATATATATTATAATAACAGCTACTGTACAGTACTTGCACATTAAGTGTATTGACTACATTTTCCCTCAGAGGCTAAATATGGTACAACAAAAATATACTGTGGGTGATGCTTTCTGAATACCTTGCCAACCGCAGTTTTAACACACTACTGCACATTTAGAAATCGATATCTAATAATGTAGGGTTTTAAAATGATATATTCTCTTCACTCCTCAATTCCCGATAATTAGGAGCAATTAAACCCCAACGTCATGTGCGAGACGTAAATCTAATTAACTCCGCATTTCAAGATTGATCATAGAGCAATGTGTACTCACTACAGACCTTCGTATTCCGGCCTCCGCGGAATACGAATTAACACTACTCAGCAGATGGAGGTTATTGCTCTATCGGTATCAGCAGTCTTGTCATACACATGCTGCATAAATATATCATCAAAATCCCCGGTAACCTGCAATAAATTGCTTGATTGACTCACTGGGTCTGGGTTCCTTTGCTTCCTGTGCGTCAAGTCAAACTGACCAAAGCAGCCTATGGGCCAGAGCTGACAGGCTCCCTCGGTTATTGAGTACAATCGCAGCACTAATTATCCTCGTACTAGCTACTGCAGGGCTTTGCCCTTTCAGAGAAGCAATCAAATAGCTGACGAGAAGCTGAATAATCACACTGCGACCGAATGTGCTGGGCTTAGCACGTTAGTGCTGCTAGTTAGTGTGTGCGTGGCCCTGGTTCAGTGGGCATAGGTGAGAGTGTGCGTGCGCTGTACGTGTATCCGCTCAAGGCGAGCCCTTACATTATTTGCCAGCTGCAGTTTTTGTTTTGTTTGGGTTTATGTTCATGGGAGATTGGTGAAATTCGGAGCATGATGTAAGATAGTAGTGTTGATAGGATGTAGCAGGCGGTGCGGTTCCACTCACACGGCTGTTGGTTACGTGACACACCTCTATCTCACGGAACACATAAGAAACCCGGCGACGAGGTAGAAAGTGGCAGTGCGTCTGCCAAAAACCTCCCTAACCCCCCCCCCCTTCCCGCCGAGGCTCACCAGCTTTCCTTGTGTTGCGTCACGCGCCATCATTACAGCTTCCTTTCCCCACGCATGCTGCCAGGCCAAGGTCATGTTAAGTTATGATTACGGTATAATGTGCTCGGTGAAGGCATGCAATAAAGAAGGCTCCGCAAAACCATAAAAATGTCAAAACCCATCTGTTTTGTCTTCAAGTGTCTGCGGGACCATGCAGAACACCGCTACAAGAAAAACATTCTCCCCACCTATAAGCTATTCTCGCTTCCTCAACGTTACGCAGGGATGTTGCATTAAACGTATACACATTGAGAGGAAAGGAATATTTCACATTCATTTGAAGGCTCCTTGATTTCATATACTTGCAAGCATAGAAACGATCAATTATTTGGCCACTGACTGGCTCTACTCATGAGCCCGACAACCTTAACTGCTATACAAGTCTTATACAGTACATAGTATACCATCCCCACAAAGGAAAAAAACATTGATTTAATCCCTGGCTGTTCAGCAGTAGTCCTCTTCTAGCTGTAATGCCGCAATCATCTACCAAATGGGGGGAGAGTCCCAGCCAGCGGTCCTCGATGGTGACAGAGGACATCTCATTTTCACTGTACTACATGTCGAGGCAGTGCTATTGTGCCAGGAAAATAAGCACTCCCCTTTGAAAAGAAAAGCCCTCCAAATGTCTCTCCTACAGTACACGGCTTTCTGTAGGCATGGTGTAATCACTCTAGAAGATAAGAGTGTCTGGTACAAAGTATCTCCTGAAACTGTACATTTAAAAAAGGACAAAAAGAAATGAAGAAAGTTTTTTTTTTTTTTTAAGAACAAGAAATTAAGTACCTCCGCTTTCCTGTTTATTTATATCATTTGCTCACATAAGCTCCTCTTTCATAACCATGAATTCACACATAACCCAAAGCAAATGTGACATTACACTTCGCCAGCACCTGCGGTGGTTTCATTTCAAGGCGATTAAGATACTTATCAAATTTATTTTGCCGGAAGAAAACCAAGTAAGAAGAACAAGAAATCCCCCCCAAGTCCCGACAGAGACCAAATGTGGACACATTTCCACACTCGGTTAGAAAGCGCCATTTGAAGATGGCGGTAAATCACGCAGCGCTGCAGGAGCCATGCGGCAACGGCCACACTTTGGTCCAATTTCTAAACCTGCTCCATCTTTTGCCCCCTCACACCTCACTCCACAAGCCCCTCGAAGGGGTGGGAGGGGAGCTAAATGCACCATCAGCACTAAGGTTATGCCGCACTGCAACATGGGTATTATGTTAAAAATTCACTCCAGCTGGAGTGGAGAGAGGCTTTGCCCATTTCTCTTTAGCCCATTCCCAAATCACCAGCAAGCAAATAAATAAATAAATAAATAAAAACCCAGCGCCACTTCTTTTAACACCCTACATCCATCCCATTTCCCTCCTCGTTTTCTCCTTCTGTCCACATTCAATTCAGGGCTGAAACAATCAGACGGAGGAGAGGTAGCGTCTAGAATCCGGTGGGGCATCTGACAAGGCCCTTACAGCGGGGAGAGGGAGAGAGTGAGAGCTGGGGCGGGCAGGAGAGCGGGGGGTGGGGGGGTGAGAGAATTGGAAGGAGAGAGAGAGAGAGAGAGGGAGAGAGAGAGAGAGAGAGAGAGAGAGAGAGAGAGAGAGCAGAAAAGAAAAACGAGAGAGCTAGCTACTGGGGCAGGTGCAAGCCGTGTGCATACAAGGTGGCGATTAGGGGGAAAGTGGCCCTGTGTGATGCAAGGGGGAACATCTGTGCCTATTACCGCAGCACACAAAAGAATGGCGGGGGGAGGCAGAAGGGGGGGGGGGCACTGTGGGGGATGGGGGCGAGACCACAGCCTCCACCGTGAGCGGGGGCCTCACCAAACACCACAGGCTGAATTGCATGCCCCAATTTGAGGCTTTCAGCGCCGCTCGTCATTAGCATTTGAAAAAAGCCAAGCAGGGGCTTGCTCAGTGAGTAACTCATTGGGTTGGAGCGAGAGAGTGACTTAAGAGCTTGGAGTAGGGGGACCCCCCACCCAACCGCCCCAGGCCTTAAGCACCAATCCTGGGTGTATGGTGGAGGCACGTTGAATGGAACACGCTGAGAAGTTCCACATCTATATTATCCCCGCCAAAGATGATGGATGGTCAGAGTGAGGAGAAAGGCAACAGCTACGGTCGGGAATTGACAGATTTCTGCACATGAACGATGAAGTGTAAAGCCCAAACATGGTTCCCTGCATGAAGGATTCAGCAGGACTTATAGTACAGTTTCAGTACATTAGCCATTAAAAGACCTTTGAATGCACTTTGACTAGTGAGTGTTAAAAGCCTTTAGTGGGCTGTTTATATTTCGGGTTTCTCTACAATAGGTTTGGAGAATGAGTGTTCAATTCTACTGACAATTTGTTAAATAAGGACATTTCAAAGTGTGTCAACTAGGTTCAAAACAGAACTAATGGACGTCCAAAGCATGAAAAATAAAACACTCATTCTGGTGAGCAGGGCATCAAACTTGCACTCTTTTCAGAAGGGAGGACTCTTGGGAAGGAGAAGTATTACTTATTTAAATGCCACAAGGCATATATCTGTTTGCTTAAATATTCCAATTCATTCCAAGACAGTAAGTGCCTTGCTGGAGTGAATTATGGATGCTAAAATCAGGATGCTGACTTATTAGTTATGACATCATAAGACTCTGTCTGAGTCAATATGTCCTTCTCAGAAATGGGTATCATTTGGCTGATAAGGGCATAAAAAGGGCACCGGTGAAGAATTCTTAAAAATGTTATATATCTATATATAATAAGAAAAATAATAACAATAATAATAATAATAATAATAATAATAATAATAATAATAATAATAATAATATTATTATTAGTATTTTGATTGTTATTGTTATTATTATTAACTATCAACATTTAAGATGAATGTCTTTTCCCAAAGGAAGGATTTGTGTTTGATTTGAGTTTCAAAATTGACACACACTAGTGCTGCCACTCCAACACTATTAAGTCCAATTGGAAAAATGGGTCTTACTATAGCAACACAGCCAGTGGCCAATCACCCCTCTGCTGGACCAAAGCCATTTGTATGAAGACCCATCTGCCTTCAGAAGCCCATAGGTTGCCAGACTGACTTTGGAATTGAGGGGGGAAATGCAAATGTGTGTCCTATAGATAGATTTCTTGTGTATTTTAGCCTTCCATGGGTCTGACCTGATTATTTTCATCAATTGTGAAATATTAGCATAATAAGATGCTAAAATTGCATCCAATTATGGCATGTCAAATGAGTATTACTGATTATTATTATCTAACCTTTACCTTAGGACTATAAACATATGTTTTACATGAACGCGACAGACATATAAAGCACATCATTATGTCTGATTCATAACATCTAATAACTGACAACTTTAACAACAATGTTCTCAATTTCATACTCATACTTCAATGTAGCATGGTTTCATGGCCTAAATGTCCATGAGTCAAAGTATGGTAAAACCAAGTGTGTCAATATGTTCACAATATCTCTGAATTGAATAATTGCATTCAGAGGTTTCAGATGGTCTACAAATGCAATATGAAGGTCATCAGATCCAATTGTCAAGATGGTTCAACACTTGATTGCTCCGTCAAATCCTCTGACGAATCATGGGCAGTTTGGAAGGATGAAATAGTGTGTCGTCAGCGCATTTTCATGAGATATAGCAAAAGAACAACGGTGGGTGGGTGGGCAAATATTGTACAGAGAATCCAATAGTATCTAAACGCCACTGTGCGTACTGTATATCGACAAATAGTCTATTTTCCCGTAGCAAACATCTCAAACGCTACACGGTGGCATTTGGTGTTCCTTCATGCATATACATGCATGTAGGCTTCGGAAAAGAAAATAAGGACTGGAGTGTAGGGAAAATAAGAACATATAAATGTGATCAATGTACCCCAGCGGTTTGTCTCTCCATCACTGCAGCAAAACAGGCACTGGCTCAAACCCTCCCTCCACCTTCTCCCCAATGATGTCAGTGTTTGACTGGTGCACATTTCATGTGATGTCATTGTACTATTGACATGAAGGAATGGAGCGGCGGCCCAGGCTGATTTGTTTAATATCTCGTCGAGAGAATTCTATTGACTTTCCTTTTTCCCCTCGTCTGTTCACAATGAAAACATATCTTCCTCCTCAGAAGCTCCGACCTAATATATCTTCCCAACGTTTTTCACAAGGACATCGCTTTCCCTGCATCAGTATGTGTGTGTATGTGCATGCACGCACCTGTGTGTGTGTGTGTGTGTGTGTGTTTATGTCCCATTCAGGACTTATATCGATATAAGGCGGGCTTAATCCCTTCCCTCTGATGGCTTCAGTGACAGAGGCACGCCATCAGATAAGAGGTCATTGAACTGCACCAGCAACCTCTTCATTCAGAATAAATGGGGTGCACCGAGAGTGCACCTCGGTACGTGTCACATAGCTCTGGTCATAATGAAAATATAATGCATTTTGGGTTTCGGTCGCACATTACTGTTGTCCCAGGCAGTACCGGTACTGGTGATATCGCCTGAATAATTGGCCCAATATGTTCCTTGAAAACGACACCCACAGAAACACTTAATAGAAGCTGCAATTCTAACTTATTTACAAGGTGATTTTTTTCAATTCAACCTATTCGTGAGCTTCTGTCTATCTACAATGACGTCACCATGATACTGAATTGCTTTCTGTGTGTTTTGCTTTTGTTTGTTTTGTATAAAGTTTCTGTCTATAGTTTAAAAGCTACAGAAGGCACAACAACTACTGTACTGCATACTTTACGTTAATGATAAATGTATGCAACATGTCTATCCAGCTCAATGACAGATGCATCCATCAAAATCCACATCAGCCTGCTAGATACCAATGCTCTTTACTCTATCTTAGCACAGCATGACCATATGGAATTGCGAATGTTTCCATTTGCTTGGCTAACCAGCTAGCTTGAAAGACACAGGCTCACGCGAGCGGAGAGTTCGCTCGCTCTCTATCTCAAAACCATCTAATATCCACATGCTTTTTGCTCCTGTCTGCCTCCAGTCCCTCCAAGGGACATGGAAAACAGCGGCTACAGGCAACCTTGATTGAGGCACAGCTGAAACATGCTAATGCCCTGATTTTGTTTTCATTGGTAGGGCTCCCCGGCTGTGGCGTACCGTTTGATTTTGGTGCATGCATCGAATCGCGACACGTGAACCGTCACGACATGTGTTTCTGACGCCTGAACGAACACCTCTCTTTGGGCAATCACCTGGGGACAACACCGAGTGTTTATTTTGGCACAAATCCCATCATGCAGTCATACTGTACTAGTCAGACCCTTTTGGTCTGACTAGCGGAACTGCGTGTCATTGTAAACCACAGTCAAACAAAATAACCTATAGCTGCCCAAGTTTAGGTTCAGGACCCCCTTAGCTTTCCTCTTAAAAGATACAGAGCTCCAGTAATTTGCTGGTAACTAATTATATACCAATTTTCCAATCTCTCTCTGTTTCTTATTCTCTCCCTCTCTCTCCCTTTTCTTGTGCAATCTTGATGGTTTAAGACCTGGCCCATTAAAACAACCAGCACTTTTAATGACAGCGTGTTAACGCCGCACAAAGAGAACAATCGCCTTTGCCTTTTCTTAATTTAAATTCAATTATCATTGAGAGCAATTTAGACAGCCAGGGGAATAATAATGAGAGGCCCCGGATAAAGGTGTGCAATGGCCGCATGGTGACATCTTTTGTTCCGTTTCTGCGGATTGGCAAGATAATGGCGATGGTTTCTGCGAGGGGGGCCAGGAAAAGTGGCGCTCGCCACGCGGGTTATCTTTCATGCTGTACAGGATAATCACGGTGCAGGGATAGCAGGGGAGCAGCAGCGACATATCTTCTCCGAGATCAAGGTCAAAACAACTCAGAGGAAGGTGGAAATTCACAAAAAAAAAAAGAAAAGAAAAGAAAAAAGAAAACGCTCACGCGCCTGAAACGTATTGATCTAGTTCCTCTTCCCCTCGCTTCCAAAGTCATTTCTCTTGATAGACTCTGGTAGAAATACATTATTTTCCTGTCATAGCCACCGCAATGGATCACTGTTAAGAATATACCACACTTCAGAGGAGAACAGAAGTAGGAAACGGGCACAGGGAGCTATACTTGAAATGACAAAACACAAAGTGATCCCAGGCTTTATGTCGTCGCTAAAATGCTTTCTCTCCCCAGACAGTATCGTCATTCATGCAAATCATCTGGGTTTCACCTCAACCTGCAACTAAATCCTTAAAATGGCAGCTCCGGTATAAGTGTTCATTTGAGTCCAGAAGTACAACAAACAGGACAATGAGAAGATAAATATTTTAGGCATCAGATTGCCTTAAAAACAAATGGCTCCTCTATACATGCAATGATTTACTCACACAGATCAATAACATGTACCAATGGGGTTGGTACAGTATATGGTAAGGTGATACACTCACAGTTGTTTTAAAGCATTTTCAGCATACAGTTTATTTACTGTATGCATTTTGAAATGTAAGAAAGATATTTGAACTGTGGAATTCCCCTATACCTTACAGTTTAGGAGACTTCCACTCTTAAACTAAATACTGTATATTCTCTTTAAAAAATACAAAAGAACATTTCCTTAAAAATGTCTTAGAATTGGAAGCTAAGAGCTTTTTTATTTTGCAACTGCAATTATTGATCAAGAAAGGGAAAAGAAATTGGCATGCAATGCCAAGCACATCACATACAATTGCAGCTGTTTTTGTACTGACCTTGTACTGTCATATTGTTGGTTTTACTCTAGTGAGTTTTTAAGTAAAATGTAAAAGATGCTTTAGGGAGCTTTAAGGAACTATAAAGTAGATGATACAAAAGCTTTAACTTTGATGTATTTAAAAGTCAGTTTGCATTTGTCTCTGTATCACAATGTATCTTGTGTTGATATTGTCTGTTCCAAGCCCTCCAACACCTCTCCTTTATTCTAAGCTGCAAAAATCTCTCCTTTATTATCCAGGCAGCTGCAGTGAGGTGTCGACCCCACTTTCCTATACCCGTTTCCTCCATGTTTGATGCCTGGCTCGCACCCTGAGCCCCCTCAGATTATTCTAATACTGTGTGCACTCACTTTGATGCAAAAACTACATGTAACTTATAGAAAGGGTGTAAAGTCAAATGGTACAGTATTGATTTAAGTATTTTGTATAGTATACAGTTTCACTGCCAATAGGTAAGTTGTACTGTACTGTAGGTTATTTTGTACATTAAACACCACCGCATACTGTATACTACCTGGTCATGTATGTATATTTAATAAACAACCTTGAAAATATTGAGTGAGGAGCACTACAATGACATTTTAGTCAGGCATACATTCAGAATTGAATTAATCATTCAATCAATTTGTCAAAGTCAAGAGTAACACTACTGTATTAGACCAATTTTTCACCAGTTTATTTATTGATTGAGGACCTGATTGATTGACTGAGGATATTCTCTGTGCAAAGTCATCTCATCTGGAATGTTCCAGGAACATCAGCACTGCACTGGTTTATAAATTGATTCTAAATTATGTTGCTGTTAATTAATAAGGTTGTTAATCAGGTCTAGATCTATTAATGTGCTAATAAGATAATCTCCTAGAGAGAAAGGCAGAACATACTGTAGCACATAACTCAAGGGCCTCACAATTCACACCTCACTACACAAATGTGTAGGTTTGGATACTATTTTGTACTATTTTTTTTAAAGAAATAATAAACTGCTTATAGTGAAAATTCAGCCTTCAAACAGCAGAGTTGAAGGGAAAGTCAATAACATGAGTCATCACAGGCGATACTTGGGAGCAGGCAAGGCCAGGCTATTCCGAGATCAGAACCCACCCCTAACAGAATGCAAGGCATTCTGGGTGACTGAGTTCATGTTGATGAAACTCCCCGGTGCCGGGGTCTAACCGGGTACTATACTACAGAGGCTAGGACACATCAATCATTAATGAAAAGAAATCCTGTCTGGCTGGCTTCACTACAACACCCGCCATATAGACAGCGGAGATACACTTTCACTGTCTCTCTCTCATTCCATCTACACACACACACACACAGATGCACACGCACACCCACATATAGACAGACACACACAGAGACAGACGCACACACACACACACAGTTTCCCCGGGTAGAATAATTGCACAGCACCCCTGGCTGTCACACCATGTCAGTGTCTCGTTAGTGGCAGTATTGGCTGCTCGCTAGCCGCTAGCATCGGGAAAGGTCAGAACAGCGGTGTCTGCACTGTCACACTGAGCGCGGCCACAGCCAGCCACTAGCCTGACCTGTAGGGGCAGGTCTGGACTCCAGAAGTGTGCTCCACATATACTGAGACAACTGAGCACTGTCTTTATCCAGCATGGGGCTGATAACAGACAGATGTCGACTGTAAGGATTTTATTTCACAAACGTACTGAGTTCTGAGGTATTTTATACTGTTAGAGAAACGTGGTTTACACGTATTACATGCATTCTTGTGTAAGGGTAATGTGTACATATTCAAAAGATTTAACACAATGTGTAATGTGCAATTCAACAAAATGTTATTGTTATATTACTGTTTTAGTGATTTTTCCTCATAATTAGGTTTATTGACTTAATGTTAAGAAATATGTATGTATGACACTGAGCAACCTATATAACTGTGGTTAAGCTATACATAATGTACATGTATT
>JAODUG010000015.1:1950911-1964767 GCA_027564795.1 Aphredoderus sayanus | reverse complement strand
GAGAGAGAGAGAGAGAGAGAGGGAGGGAGAGAGAGAGAGAGAGAGAGAGAGAGAAAGGATGGGGGGGGTTGGGGCGCACAGAGAAAATTATAATTCCACAATTCATTGCCCTTAAAACCTATCTGGCATTATTACCCAGCAGCATTGCGTCTAGGAAGGGCTTTTGTTGAAACAAATAGGTTTTTGATGGCTCCACCATCTCCACCAGAGTAGTAACGGTTATTAGGTTTGAGAACTCTCTTCATGATGGAAGTGGTATCCTGCAGAGCAGAGATCATGAAATTTTAAGTGGGGGGAATTTACAGCAGAAAAGACTGTGGGACAAGAGTGGCGGACCAGGCCATGCCTGGGGGACACATATGCGTTACGGTGAGGCATAACGCTGGTCTAATGTCACCACAAATACATAGTTAAGAGGCTGCGGATAGTTCTGCTCACTGGTCTGCAGCCTTGTTTTTGTGAAAGAAGGTTCCCCCTGAAAGCGTTTTTGTGGCAGAAAATTAAGCGACAAAGACATTTCATAGAAATTAAATACACCTAAGGCCATATCTGCTTCAACTCTAAACCAAGACAGGCCCACACAGCCTACTAGAATGGGGCTTGTCAATAGTGACCAATGTTGAAAACTAGAAATCCCAGTTTGTGTGGGGGCAGGGGGCTTCTGCAGGGCTGCTCATACTACAGTGCTTACATCTGTCCAGACGCTTAAGTGCTCGCAACTGCACATGGGCCAATAGGAGTGCTTATACCCTACTGTTCCTATCCTACTGTAGCTTATTCTCTGGCAGAGCAGCCTTTGCAAAGCTAGCTAGCTGTCTTTACTGTAAGCTCTCCCCCTCCAATGCAGAGCTTACAGTAAACTTCTCAATCAATGTTGTCCTCTAATAGCGAGCCAAGGACTCCATTCCCTCTTAGCCTGATTTACAGTCCACCCACGCCTTCAATGCAGCTCTTATATGTCTCCAATTGGCCTACCGAGAGATAATTTCTCTCCTCACTCAGGCGACCTATGGCATCGTATATATGTAGTGCGTATTGCCTGATGACAGATTCTCATGCATATTCATAACTACATATGGCTCACTAGAATGAGGCCTGTCTTCTCTCTAAAGCCTCCAACATACTGTACTGTACAGACGGCATCCGGCTTCATTACAGGATCTTCTCAAACTGGTCCAGTTCAACCCACCGGAATCAGATTGCTTGTTATGTGTGTGTGTGTGTGTGTGTGTGGGTGTGCGTGCGTGTGTTTTTGGTAGTGGTTGTATTGGAAGCAGTTTTTGTGAATGTTTATGAAAAAGGGGCGAGTTTGTTTTGATTGTGAATGTGTATGTGTATGTATTTATGTCTACATCAATACAATAGGGTGTATGCATTTAAAATGTAGGTATTTATGACAGATTTATTAAATATGTCACACATAACATGTATTTTTATTTTTGCCTACTTTATATCACACTTATGTCAATGCAATTCATTTTTAAATGTGCTTCATGAATAAATGTACTTATTTACTTACAGTACTATCTGTGTGGTGCTTGTATACATTAGCATTTTTATGTGTGAGCACATTTGCGTTTTTGTGAATTTGTGTGTGTGTGTGTGTGTGTGTGTGTGTGTGTGTGTGTGTGTGTGTGTGTGTGCATGTGCGCCATGGGACCCCTCGCTGGCTCCTGTTGTTTGTGAGGTGAGAACAGAGGATAGAGAGGAGTCCCGCAGCATGCCTTCACCTCCTATTGCTCCATCTGCCTGTTTCGCTCAGTTCTCCATAAATTAAAAAACGGCGTACATCTGCTTTGGGCTATATTGTTAGTTGTGTGTGTTCACCGCTTCCTTTGTTTATGAAAAATTAAAACACGTTGCTGCAGTCCATTATTTTACCCCTGAAACACCCCATTTTTGCAGAGGAGGAAGACCACGGGCTTCCACCTGCGCTCTAAGGGCATAAGACAGTGGAAGCGTGGAACATCTCAAGTAGAGAAGAAAAGAAACAGGGCATAAACATCTGTTCATGGCTAACACAGACCTGGATTGCCACTCAGTGAGGGCCTGGTGTGCCTGTTTCCAAAGCAGCGTTCAACCACCAAGCACCAAGCACCAAGCTGTTTGATGAACGCTGGCAACAGAATGCAGCAGGCTAAACATGTTGCTACCCACGTGTCAAGATGTGGTGTTGGGAATGCAGTTATTCTGGCAGTCTGAGGATACAGTTACGTTGGTTGTACATAACCTTTATTGATGTTTGATTATTCGGACTTAAACACTGTTTACAAAAGGTTTCATGGAGATTAAATATAACACAAAAAGTGTGACTAGCTGTAAGGGGGAGAGGCTTTGCAGTACAGTAGTTTTGCCACTCAGCACTCAGATGTGGCAGAGAGATGTATTCAAACCAAAACCAAAGCAATGTTATTGTAACGCTGGCTGGTTTCAGCCTTGATAATCAGCCTGGTAAAAACAAAAATCAGCCTGGTAAGACCATCCTGATTTGTCAAGCTTCACAATTTGTTCCGCTATGAGAAAAGTAAGAAAAACAAGGTATCTCATAACATTAATTGTAGGGCTGCCTCATTTAGGAATACCAGTGCACCATTATAGACAAGGGTAGTGAAGGAGCCAATATATTGCAAATGCTGGTGAACTGCTATATCAAAGTGAAATGGACCTACAATTAATATTATTAATTCATATTTAATTAATGAATTGCATTGCACTTCAACTGCATTTTCCTTGCTATGATGATCTGTCACAAGGGTTCATGCCTATTATTCCAGAAACTCGTTTGTCACAGAGGCAGTGCCAATAGTTGTCAGTTAAATCTTTAGCATGCCACTGGATCACCTTCAACTAATCAGAACAACAAACATTTTACAGTGATTTCCAACACAGGTGTTAGTCATAAATTGGACCACCAATCAGAACAAGAACCATGTAGATACAATGTTCCGATCAATGGCTCTTAATTACTGTTGGAAATAATTGAATAATCCACCTGGACACTGGGTAGTTCAGGTGGTGGTGGTTGCATAACCATTTGAGACTTTCCAAAAAAAACATCGAAGTGAAGCTTGCAAAATCAGAATGCATATCAAGCTACTCCAAAAGTCAATGCCACAAATCAAAGATAGGCATCTCTTTCATGTATTAGTTATTTAATATATAGTGCAACAGACTGCTAGAGAAACATCTACACAGGACACACACCCGAAACATTTCAATGATACTGATAGGATCAGGACATGTTGGTAGATCCAGGTGCAGTAATACGGTATATGATCAACTTTGCATGTTGGCAAACCAACATCATCATCACGTTTACATTTAACATCTAGTTAAATGAAAAAACTCCAGAACGCTGATTTAAATTGCAGACGTTTAGGCTGTTCCTATTCAGTTCAGGCAAACTGATGTACCCGCTAGGCTGGGAATACATTGCTAACACCCAAATCAAACAAGATTCAGTATAAAATAAGTTTCTTAGGCACAAAATCTTTGTGCTCACATCTACTATGCTATTTACTTTGCTTACCCTGACATGTGCAACTTTGTGCAGTAGTGTCACATACGTTGCTGAGTCTTCTCACTGCTGTTGAGCGCTGCAGAAATCCGTGACAGAGGCAAGAAAAATTCCCACAATTTCCCCCGACACCTTAAGCAGCCTGGATGGAGAAGGATGAAGGGACGTTGGCTGCGTGATCTGGCACTCCGAGTCATAATTTAAACTTGCAGCACAGCTCGATGAACAGGTTTCTATCCATGTAGAAACAAAGATGCACTTGGCATCAATTAAAGCCAGTTCTGAATTAGTTTTTGGCACTCTCCGTGGGTTTCACACTCTGATGTCTTGTTTCCTCGCTGAAATATTAAACACATACCTTAAATTATACTTTGAAAGCAACAACATTTGCTTCAAATTATACTTAATTTGTCAGAGACCAATCCACAGCCTAGTCAATTCCTTCAAGTGTTTGCATTCAACATTTGATATTTTATGGTTACATCTACAGATATTAGATATTAAGTGCTTGTTCTTATGGTATTGTTGGAGGTAGACAACAAAAATCCCTGGAGAATGGACACAAGTTTGAGTATGTAACTGTGCATCGTAATGTGACAGTACATTTTAATTCCCGTATTTATCACCAATATGAGTGCAAATCTCGCAGGAGTATGTTTCGCAACTTGTAAAATGGTAACATGTAAATGAACACGTTAATCAGGCCCTTGACACAGCTGGAATTAAACACATCTCTATTCCAGCTAAGTAGTTGTTAAGATATATTGTTTTTCTTATATATACTGTATTATACTCTGCTTTGCAGTAATGTTTTCTCACTCCATTGGAGAACTCACGCTTGAGCCTGCACGAACAAAACTAAGCTAAATGCCCTTCAACATAGGGCTGCAACAACTAATCAATTATAAAGAAAACAACTAATCTGTTCAACAATTAGTTGCCTGGCTAAGCTTATTTAGACCTATGTCACACTTCACTGAGTAGAGCAGGATAATGAAGGTATGTGCAAAACTGAACTAGCAGTTCCCAGAAGCACGTGGTAACATTGCTAATTTGCAAATCAAGTAGCTTGTTAAGTAGTGAATGATTTAATGATCAATTAACAGCTTCCATCAAACTTTTTCTGAGATCACCTTTTCTTCTGCCAACTCTATGATGCTCATTTAGACCTCCATCTACAGTAACAGTACATTTGTCTACTGTAGCTATATACAATAGAAAGAGATACATTTACAAGCATTTCTCCCAGGGGCTGAAGAACAGTATAGAAGCACTGACTGTCTCAGACTTCCTCAGATTTGGATATTCAAAAGTATTTTAAAGGTTCATTTTGGTCTGATCTGATCTTTGTATAAGTGGATTTAGATTTTTCCAGCTACCCGAAGATTCTGACCAATCAGTGCGTCTTTTTTCCCTGACCGGTCTTGAAAATCTACATTGCCTGTCAGTCACATGAATGCGTACAAACAACTGCTTGCCAATGAGGCAGGAAGCGGAGGAGGAGGGGGTGGGTTGTTGAGTTGTTTTTTCCCTTAATGTTTTAGCTACAGTAGCTCTCACTGCAACTGTCAAATCCTACAGCAGCTTTAATGAGGGAAATGTGTTTACTTTTTTTTTCATTAATCAATTGGATTGCTAAAAGAGTTAATTGCAGCCCTACTTCATTGCCCACTGGACTCACCACAGTCAGTCACAATATCCCCATGTGCCGTAAATTAATTTTGCATTCCACCCATGTGTGCACCTGTTGCCTTCCCTAAATAGATCCAACAAAGAAAAGGCCAGCCAGATGAAATATGCTTCACATCAAACGATGCAAATCTGTATTCACGATGTGTGGGGTGGCTACAGATGAATAGACGTTTTGGGGGACAGGGCGAGATAATTGGGACAAAAGGGATTGCAGGATGCCCCCTTTGGAAGGGCCAGCCATGGCTGGAATAATGACTGTAATCAGAGGTTGTGGTCACAATGTCGGCCTATGCAGAACAACCCTGGCCGCTGGGGAGGACCTGTGTTTGCCTTTGACATTACCGCGCAGGGCCGGGGGTGGGGGTGGGGGGCGGCCATATTTGGCCGTGGCTTGGTAGCTGTGAGCCGTGGAGTTGAACAGGTGTTGAGGGGCGACCAGGCCATCAATCTCTCACCGGTCCGTCTCTGTAGGATTCAGGGTTAATTATCATCAAATAAGCCATTAAGGAGAGCGATAGCGGTGCGGACTGTGAGGGGATGCTAACCTTGGCAAGAGGAAAGGGGCTGGATGTCTGGGTCGGGTGGCGTTGGGAGGCACTGTGTTGCCATGGTAGTGACTCTAATCAGAAAGGCCTAGTTGAGGTCGGTATCAAAATACGATCTCTATGAACACAAAATGCCGAAATATTTATAGCGAAATGCAAAAGATAAAGGGTTGGCATTACTTATATTATTAACGTGTTAGCATTATCACTGCTACCGGGACATACTGTAGACTAACTATCATCGAGAGTGGATCACACCGAAGCTGGTAAGTGTTGTCCGCAGGGAAACAATAGAATATTAAATCCTGCATGTGCTCACATTCATACATACTGTACATATTCTTTGCTGAATTATTATATTATAGAATTAAAAAATGATTTGATTAACATGGTCAGGCTGTCAAGACCGAACAAGTCTCAGGTGAAAAGTAATGACTAAAAGCACTAAAGGTGAGAGTCTATGTTAAAAATATATAGATTCATACCTATATAAAATACCCTCGTAAAGCTCACCTTTTTTATTACCTTTCTTAACTGTATCCATCCCATTCAAGATTACTTCATAATGCATAAATGGAAAATGCCATTAAGGTTTCTTTTCACACTCTTAACATATTAATTGGCGGTACAGCGAATGCGGGCGCGTACAGTAAATCGTATCCAGTGGAGTCAGTGACACCTGACCTATTGAAAATTTTACTACAGTGTGCTTATACCTTCATTTATCTACCCAATGTGCCCATGAATATTTAAGGCTGACAATTAAACCCCGGCTGACCTGCAGAATGAAGCCGGACCAATCGCCATGCTGTCAAAGTGAAGCAGTGAGCACACACGTGCACGCACGCACGCACGCACACACACACGCACGCACACACACACACACACACACACACACACAAAAGCACTGTCACAATGTCACACTGACTTGGCCCACGCATGACAGGCACGTCACGTGTGTGTCTTGTTTGTGCGGGCGCCAACATGCTTGCTGAGTGTTCCGTGTGTTGTTAATATCTGCGCGGGGTCAAAGTTAATGCAAGTCAGTATCCCCGTTCACCTTGGTTTGACGGTGCAGAAAATATATGCTGAGTGTGCGGGTATGGAAAGGAAATCAGAATATTGTAATGGCTTGTTGCATACAACACATACTGCGCTGTACTGTATGGTTATGCGACAACCGCCATAGCAAGCCGACAGCAACTTCTGCATAACACAAGTGTATTCCCTGGTAGGTTTATTATGATTCTTCTTTTCAAATGAAAGACATTATTCCATGAAGTAAAGCCTGAGCAATGTGGTCTAAACTACTGAAGCTTACATATCCCAACATAGCTAATGTATGCCAGTCAACCCACTGTGCTGTCAAAACACTATGTAATATTTGATGCAAACCCACACTAATAGCATGCCATATTCCAAAATATACGCAGCCTACTGTATGCTTAACACACATCACATCACGCTAGATTGCCTCGGCTGATTCAGGATATTGGGCTGGAAAACAGTAACTGCTGTCATGTTGTTTTCATCTCTAACCATGTATTAGTGCATATGTCCCCTGACAATGAGTTCTGCGGTGGTCCCGGAAGTCCTCAATGATTTAGTTAATGCAGAGCTTCCATTGAAATTAAGCAGTCAGGGCATTTCACACAAAAGGTGGACTGACTTGACGTCTTTCCATAGAGAACTTGTCTATAGGTCGGATTACTATTTCATGTCATGAAATATAAATGAACCAAAGCTTCCATTCCATAATCACTTTCTTATATTTTTACCACAGTAGAGGGGATGATGGAAGTGAATGACTTCCAACTCTAATCATATCGTCATACCCTGAGGTTAAACCTGCCAGTTTCTCGCACCAAAAGAAAATAACAGCGGAATAGAACGAGATATAAATGTTCCACATATGTAAAGCATCGCAATTATTCATGTTTCAGCGCGATATTATGCAGTAAACCCGTCAACCACATAGCTGGTAATCATTCACGGCCAGCCACCCCCCAAAAACTTCAAACTTGATCTTAAGAGCGTCTTAGCTAGACTCTTTCAAAACTTTGACTGATATTTTCATTCACTGATTCTACCCAGAAGTGAACTCTATTACCTTAAAGTCTCCCGAGCATCCGTGATGCAGCAATTTAGTACAAAAACATTTTCTTCTAAATTGTTTCACGGCATACACATCCCCTTGGTTCGTTCTATGCCTGAATGCCGAGTTTCCATTTGTGAAAAATGTCTGGTTAGGCCTCTATCATTATAGCAATCATTCTTTCGCTGTTGTATCATTTTTTTTCAAAAAAAGAAGAAAAAAAAGAAAAGAAAAAAACATCTCTCTAAAAGGCCTATAGCATGTGCCAGGGCCAGTATTTGTAAAACCACTATTATTTTGCTCTGACGGTGATCTCCACAGGCAATCTGCATCAAGCACGGTTTGCTATGGGAGTGGAAATCAGACACCTGTCTCTGCTGTAGGAGTCTGTTTTTTTTTTTGGTGCTTTACAGCAGCTACCAAGCAACCAGGCATATCGAAGCGTCAGAGTGTGAAAATGACTCCTTGCGGGACGAGGGAAGTTGGGTTGTAAAATATAGACCGCATTACGGCTGCGGGCTTCATGGGAGTAATAATCATCAACACTTTGTTCTGTCACCTCCATCACTGCCGACATCTGGGACAGTAATCACGCCTTAAACGAAATCGCCACCATCATGACAGCTATTTTTGGGTGGGGGAGAGGGTTATTATTTACTCTAAATATCTGCATAATGCTATATGCCTGGGCATCGATAAAGCCTCCTTTCGCCATTCCATCCTCCGTTTAAAAAGCATAGACAATAAGGTTACAGTTACAGGCAGGTTTGGATGGGTCCGTTGTTTATATATGTCCCCAGAGGATCGTTTAAAAATGTGTGATTCCAGGGCCTGGGGGAAATAACAGCCACCATGTTGCATATGCCTTATTGACGTTGTTCTTTCAGCATGCCGTTTTGACTGTCAAATGAGGAGCCTTTTTAAGGCGCGAAGAGAGAATGATGTCACATAAACGCATATAGGTGAAGAGTGTTATTGCAACAATAATAATACATTATGGGGTTACAGTTTAGCTTAATAATAACTGCAATCTCCTACCCCTTGTTTACTGCTGTGTTTATGAGGTGATACCGTACACCTTTGAATACAATAATACATAAGGCATAATATCTCCATATATTCTTTAGCATTTCCATTGAGTGTTTTATGCAAATCCAAGCCACCCAGCTGTCACATAACTTGATCACTGCGGGGTTTGGATCCATGCTGGTCCACTTCTCCATCATGATATAGCTCACCGCCCTTCATTAGCCCACACCTATTTATATTGAAGGGGATGTTCAATCATATGCAAGCCGGGTCAAGCAGTGCTGTATAGCCAGGAGGGGTGTGTAGGGGGGGGGGGGGCTATGAATCTTATCGCAGGGACTACATGGACGCATACTTGCTTAATTGGCTCATATACTTATGTTGAGCAGATAACGTCCCACATGCACTTTCCTTCATTCACTATTACCGCCCAGACCCAAGGGTGGGGGGTGGGGAGGGGGCAAGCAAATGGATAGTATGCTTGAGATGCCCTCCGAGTAATTTCTCCCAGTGCATCTGACGCGTTCTCCACAACACGCACACACACACACACACACACACACGTTATATAAAAAACATTATTAACATTCACCATCAATTACTGAGGAGAGCAAGAGAGGGTTGCCATATCCAGATGGATGCCCCTTAAATCTGTCTTCAATTACTCTCCACTAACTTCCATCTTCCAGTTGAATTCTGATTAGCTGATCTGGCAATTTACCGAGCCGGACTGAAGAGCCCTTGTTCCCCCTCCTGAGTGCAACCTGGCTGCATTTGAGTATTGTGAACCTTTGATCAAGGCTCTCTTTCTACCTTAAAATAGCCGATACCATCAGATTTTGCATTGGCTCTTCCCCTCTTCCTCTGCATTTCGCCCTCATCCGTCTCAGAGATCATAGGCTTTCTTTCTAAGGATCACTGGAAAAATCCAGTGATCCTGGAAGGGAAACTGAACTCTAATGCTTTATAGTGGCTAATATACTGTATTTCCACCTCCACCCCCACCCCAGCCTGCCGTGGCTAGCAAGGCTAACCCCTTGGTGTGACCTGGGCCCTGTTTGTCTGGGTAGCTAGCTACTCCCCTCTTGTGGCCAGTGTGGACACACTTGTGTCTGAGACTCACTGCTGGTGACAGCACAGCAGATGTCACAGAGCCCCCCGCTTATACTGTAGTAGGCAAAGGGGAATGTGTATGTGGATTTAACATGCTACTTTTTACCAGCCTATACAATATAGGCCTCCATCCACCCCCACCAGCATCTCTGCCTGTCCTTATATAATATATAATGAGCATCACCGGGGGAGCGGTAAACCCTGCCATTAACATATAGAGGCTTTATTTAAATCCCATTCACTTTGTCATCCATTTAGAAGAGTGATGCCGGCAGATTGTTGCCGTGGCGTCGCCCGCGGCCCCGGTTGAGCCTCAATTTGATCACTTCATCTGATTGTGAGGTAAACAGCGTCACGATGGATAAGATCTCATCCCAATAGGAAAGTGAGAGTTTTAATTTCCTGTACGTGTTCCGTCTTTATTAGCGTCGGAGGCAGCAGGTCGTCAATTGCATTACGGGGCCACG
Organism: Aphredoderus sayanus; assembly: GCA_027564795.1. NCBI lineage: Eukaryota > Metazoa > Chordata > Actinopteri > Percopsiformes > Aphredoderidae > Aphredoderus > Aphredoderus sayanus. The sequence goes on along the minus strand of JAODUG010000015.1, from coordinate 1,954,309 downwards.
CCGGGCGAGTGGGGGGGGCGGGGTCTTGTCACAAACAAGACCAACGAGCCGGCCTAACAGGGATTACGCCAGGAGTGATCCCTCCACTCCAGCCAGACGTGCTTTTCCATGCTGAAACGGGAGGGCAGTGTGGGAGCTGTAAGACTCCAGGTACATACACACAAGCAAAACAAGCTCATCCCCCAGGAGGAAGGTACAACCCTGAATGTTTCCTTATCTCACCAACTGTTCCTCCGCAAGTCTCAAAATGGCTCCCGGAGTGGCAGGACAGCAGCTGTTGTTGACACTGTAGACAATGTTAGTGTCTGTCAGGTAGGGGGAAAGTGCAGAGGAACACACACACACACACACACACACACACACACACACACACACACGCGCACATCGACTGACTATCCATCCCGTGGAGCAGGAGGAGAAAAAGAAAAAAGAACTTCAATAATAAACCTGTCAACACTGAAATCTGAATACCCAGGAGCCAGTCTCAAGCCCCCCCCCCCACCCCCACCAAACCCCCGGGCAATAGTCATCATTACGGACACTCCTGAGAAGCCACGTCACATCCAGCAGTCAGTCACACACTCAGACAGCATACAGACACCACCCCCTTCATCACATCAACTCCATTTGTCCCATTATATCCTTTACACACTCTAACACACCCCTGCTGCTGCGAAAAGGGGAACGACGTGTGTGTGTGTGTGTGTGTGTGTGTGTGTGTGCGTGCGGGCCATTGGTGTCTTCATTACCGCATCTCAGCACACCTACCGCTGTGACTGTCGCCGAGCTTCGGAGACAGCCTTGTTTGTTTGTTTGTTTGTTTGTCTGTTGGTCCCCCCCATAAAACGTAATCCTCCGTAAAGGGTTGCGGCGTTGAGCTGAGCCCCCGACTATGTGGCCCCAGAGGCTTCTGGGAGGTCTGGGCACCACTACACTCATGCAAAGGAAAAAGGGGGTGGTGGTGTGTGTGAGTGTGTGTGTGTGTGTGTGGGGGGGGGGGCAGCCCGCTAGAGAGTTCCACCCCCTGCACCTGATCATTACCATGCTGAATTCATATTGATCGCTGTAGCTTAAGGGCTAAATGTGAGCTGTTCCCCGGACACTGGCCTCCGCGTATGAGAGGCGCGGGGGAGAAGAAAGGGCCACACATTTATGGAGGGATGGCGGTGAGCAGTAGTACTCCCTGGCAGGTGACGTATATGTGGATGCTTCCAGCGGTATAATGACTTCAACAGCCAATGGGTTTGGAGTTCCATCGAGTCATGCTCGTGGGCACTGGGGAGCTATAGTACTGTGTGTGTGTGTGTGTGGACAGTCCCCATCCTCTACTGAATACTGTCTTGCGTCTGCCGCATGTCTCGTCCTGTGGCCTGGCTTACGCCACACACATGCACACAGTACAGCAGGTGCTCGCCCTTGACATTATCTTCAGCATATCTGTACCCGAGGTACAGTTGAAACACTGCTGAGGCTTCTGAGAGAGTGTCCGAGGGCTAAATGTGTGTCCAGAGGGGGAGAGAGAGAGGGAGAGAGACAGAGAGAGAGAGGGATAGAAGGCGAGAGAGATAGCTCAGTAACAGAATCCAGCAGAGCGCCCCTCAAGGGACAGCAGTAATTAAACAGTGATTAAATTAAGGGGCAATGCGGGCAAAACACTGCCTGATTGACACTTGCATCTCTCTCTCTCTCTCTCTCTCTCTCTCCCCCCGTTGCCCCCCAAGCCTCTCTGAGGGTTCAGCACTGTCGCAGAGCATTGGTTTCTGTTGACCTCCAATTACTCACCCACTCTGAATTCTTCAAGGTCCAATTTTCGAAAACTATTTTCTTAACTGTGTTCAGAGCACGGATCACTGCACATTCGTTTCTGAGACGACTGAGCGGCAGAAGAGCTGGGACACACACTTACGCAACAGACGGCGCACAGAAGAAGACAAAAAAAGAACACTTAAATGCATAGTGTCTCTGAGCTTCCAATACTATCAGTGTTTGCTTCAGATAAACTCACAAACTACAATCGCTCTAAAGAATGCATTTACCGGCCTTATCACTCTTGACTACAGATAGACTTACAGTACAATAACAATGAGCTGCCAGTGACTCAGATACAGGCACTCACAAGGAATCCAAAGCAGGGCTGACTTTCTTTTTCTGCCAGTACTCGGGCACCTTTAGAAGTGCTTTATCAAATACTCTCCTGTGGGGTGGAAAATACCATAAATTACCTCTGGCGACTCCTTAAACCCAAAGCAAATAGACAGACAGAAGAGCTGAGCAACAGCAATAAAACTAGCTTTAACAAAACAATCAGAAAAACCGAGACACTCAAATTGCTTTCCTCAGAATGCAGAATTCGCCGCACGTTTCTGACTCCCCCACACAGTTGCCCACAATGCCTTAGGTCAGCAGGGCGTTGTATCGTTTTTTATAACCTGGGTTGTGTGCCTATGAAAACACATACGGAAGGTCCTTAAACAAGCCTTTAAGTCCTCTGACTGATAGGAGGTCCTCTTAACATGTAGCACACATTCAAATAGCCGAGAATGGAGGTGGATTATGGGGCACACCAAGAACAGGGGGCTACCACGAAAGATGAGTTGAAAATGGCAGGTATTGATTAAGTGCTCGATGAAAGCACTGCCTGTAAAAGGCCAAGCCACCGCACATCTCATGAAATAATTATCTGGCCGATACACAATGCAGTTAGCAAACACAGGCGAAGCACATTCTAGGTTACCATACATGCAGAGGCCGATTAATAAGTTATTAAAGAAGCAGATAAGTGTGACTGTGCAGGTGGGCCTTGCCCAAAGATGATTCCTTTTGCCAAAATCTCTTGATACTGTGAGAAATGAAATAAAACAAACATGGTCTCAAAGACTGCTTTTCTTCGAGAAACACCTCAACTTAAACATCCAATCTGTTATGCTGAGGTTTACAACAGCAAGAGCATGCATGCTGACAACAATCGGCACTCCGACCAGCTTTCAGCAAAAACGACAAATCCGAACATTTATAGTGTTTATGATGATACCATAAACCTCAAAACATGACATTTTTCGTAGGGGCTGAATACAGCAATGTAGGAATAACGGATGTGCCTTTACCACTTCCAAACATAAATCGCAGGGCCATTGTAGATTTGTTTATGACCATACCAATACAGCCATAACATCCACAGCACTGCCAGTCTGACCGACCTCATCATCCTTGACATTTACCTAAATGCTGTCTCTCTCTCTGTAGTAAACATTCATTTTAACCGTGATGCTTATCAAGTGTGCAGCTGGGGTACTGGATGGGGCCACAAAAATCAGAACATTTCATGTGTGTGTATATATGTATATATATATATATATATATATATATATATATAGAGAGAGAGAGAGAGAGAGAGAGAG
>JAODUG010000015.1:1930769-1950811 GCA_027564795.1 Aphredoderus sayanus | reverse complement strand
CTCTCTCTCTCTCTCTCTCTCTCTCTCTCTCTCTCTCTCTCTCTCTCTCCCACACACACACACACACACACACACACACACACACGCCCACAAACACATAATAATTTACAGTATACATGCATTCACTCATGTCCTCCTGTCACATCTTCTGCTTGGCTGCCCTCCACCAGCAATCCATCCCAGACTCATTACGGTGACATTTAGTGGCAACAAGCCTGTGTTATAAATAACATGCTAACATATTAATATCTTTATGGGCGGATGACATCACCACACCTCTTCTCGTGATAACAAGTAGACGGAAAGAGATGGGAAAGAGAGAGTAGGTGGCTATAGTGTAACTAAAGGTTGTATTCATAGCAGTTTCTGGTTAACATTTTCTGTGTTCATTTCATTTGTTGCCTTGACCAGAGAACCTTGCGGTTTGCTGTATTATGTTTGTGTGTCGGGCAGGAGTTCAAGCCCTTCAGTACAAACAACACATATTCACCGTCAGGTCTGTTAGGCCTGAAGTAAACTAGACAGCAGTGGGAGAGTAATGAAGCCCAGAGCACCTTCTTCCTCCAGTCAGCTTTGACTAGAGAAACAGTGGTTTCTTGCTCGGATGATGCCAGCTCAGGCATGTGGTGCTGTTTCACCTGGGGGACCTGAAAGCATATGAACTTCTTATAGCTGCACAAATACAGTCACAACTGGCTGAGATAGTAATATCAAAAGCTTGCAAATACGCCATATGGAACATGTACTCACATGCTGCTGTATGATTATATCAGAAAATATCAAATAAATCTATATAAAATTAAGATAAACAATATTTAAAAATAAACAATAAACAACAATTAACAAAAATAGAATAATTCTGTCATCTCTCATAGGGCCCACCCCCATAGTCAGATGCATGGTTCTCTATAATAAGGGTTGCTAATCATAAATATACAGTCTTATATAAGATGTGTTCCGCTTCACACGTCACAGACCTCATCCAGCCAGTGAGCCACAGGCATGGTGGGAAGGGAGGGGTTGATGAGTAATCCTCAAACAAACCTAGTTATGATTTTACAAACAAAATATGTGCTATTCACTTCTTATTTTTTTACGGAGTTTGCACATCTGATGCCAGCGCATGAATAATTCAGTTTTTCTTTATTCCTCTGGCTTTTATCTTAGTGAGACATGTGAATCACCCATGGCTCATGTCCCCAAGTGAGAGTGTTTTTATCTGCTTTTTTTTCCACACACACACAAACACGCACACATGCGTGCACACACACACACACACGCACACACGCACATTCTTTCTAAGTTGCTTCCCTCCCTCCGGCTTTGGCGGCAGTGGCACAAGGTGTTTTTAAGGCTGTTTTTCCATTGCTTCTGTAAATGTCATCCTCTTGCTGTGTCACGTGGCATTCGGAGTCAGTCTTCAGGGGCTGGGGGAGGAGCTGCTTCAAGTATTGATTGAAGTGCCCCTGAGTGGCGTTATGTAACAACAGACATGTAAAAGATCCACAGTGTCAGAGAGCGAGGAGAGAAAGAATGGGAAGGACAGAGGGGATAGCACAGAAAGGGGTCAACCGGGTGGATCTGCAAGCCATCCATCAGAGCCTGGGGAATTGGAAACGTGCGGCTGAAACCAGCGAGGGATGCTATCTTTTACTTGATCATCACTGGGCCTTATTGGGGCATCTGGAGTGATAGTGCTGACGTCAGATAAATAGAACAGAGACAAGCAGCAATGTCTCCTCTTAGAAGAGAGAAATACAGTGTAATGACATCTCACTGGCGGATAGGTGATTTGCCACAAAAAGATAACCGTAGCAGCAAGGCCTGACAGTTTACCAAATACATCCTATACCATCAGGGAAGGCAACAAAACAACCATGTATGGCCTATGGAATATCTTATGATACAAGTTGTACTCGTCACAATAAAAATATTTCAGGAGCCATCTGTCTCAACCTGTGTAGTCCTGGGCGAGTAAGTAGCTTTAGTGCGTCTTGTCTTGACCTGAGATCTACAGTATGTGTTCCAATTGTTGCCTGTAAGGTGAACTCAAATTATACCAAAGGGTTAGCATGGGCACAGCTCCAGTGTGAAGACTTTTTCTAGTATGATATTTATATTTTCAGGAATGTAATGTGTGTCCTATGCCAGAAGATGGTTTGCGTGTGCTCTATGTTGTGTCTATTTATCCTGTCCATAGTTTTTAATGCATCAAACACATTTTTACTTTTAAAAACATTATTTTATTTATTTTATTTGTATACAATTTATATAAAATGTTAGACCGACAACAATTAAGCAAACTATAACGGAGCCAAAGGACAGGATAGCACACATTACCACCATACTGGCAGGATACAGTAAATGATCTTGTCGTCTTAAATGCCATTTTACTTTAGGACCCTGTCCCACAGGCAAACAGGAAGGTTGGCTCTTTCTTGCACAAGGTCTTTAACAAGCAGGACTCCCCACTATGATGTACGAGCCCTCTTCATAGATGTCAGAGATGGATGACTGTGTGAGGACAGACTCAATATGTGACCTCTGCTCTGACTGCAACCTGAAATAAACTTCTAAGTATTTGGGCGTATGTGTCTGCGTGTTTGTGCGTGTGTGCGCGAGAGAATCTGATGTTGACACGTGTTTCTGTTTGCCAATGTGCACCAGAACTGCCTCACAAATCTTTTTCCTGAAATGGACTCTCTCTCTGTCTGATCTATGTTTATTTTGAAATAACTTTTTTCCCCCTTTCGACTGTATCGAAGATGTGTCTGAGTGTCTCAAACTACATATTCGATGTTAAAAGCAACCAGCAGAAAGTTAATTAGTGTCTGCTTCACCCAACAGAAAACAAATTCTCCTGTGCAAAATGTTTTCTACCAAAATGTTTTCAGATTTCTACTTTCTTATACAGTACTTTCTTGCAAATGTTTTCACAGCAAAACTCTTTATTTCCGAGGCATTACTTCTTGTAACTTTACTCACTATGAGTCACTTTAGATAAAAATGCTGGCAAAACAACTTGATTGTAAATTGCAACTAATATGTGCTACAGTATGTGATTTTTATCTGTCTGCCTCTGTTTGTCTGCGTATATCAGTATGTCTGTACCACTGTGTGGCTGTCCTTGACTGTCTTATCTGTTTATTCTTTCCACCTGTCCATCCTTTTGTCTTTCTATATTCCTCTGCTTGCTTGACCTTACAGTACATCTAGACGCCTGCCTGATGTAGACAAAACAGAGATTTGTCCTTATTAAGTCCAGGGACGCTCCACTCAACCTTGCTTGCTATATTTGTTGTGTCACATTTCCTCAAAAAAGTATTTGACAGAAGAAAAACTCTATAAAATACAATCAGAATGCACCTTGTTGCTGAGAAGGTTTGAAATTCTTGAACATAAACAATGTTTGAATGAACTCCCTTATTTTACTGCATGAGAGGAAGCCTTCAGAGTATGTTATAGGAGCCTGTAAAAGGCTGCCCACTGTGCCAGTTAAACCATTTGTCTACCTCCCTGACTTTCTTTCAAGGCATAAAAATATAATTGCTTCAATGCAAAGGGATTTCAGATTGCTACATCTTTTTATATGATTGAATGTATCGAAAACTAATTGACAGGCATTCCTGTGACCTATCGCTTTGAATTGAACCTATGACAACAGAGGGCATATATTTATATATGAACACCCATATGTACCATGCTCTAGTATAGTCCATTTGGGAATAAAGGAATCCTACAGTCAGTGTATTCGGTGTTTCAAGGAGACCCCTCACCTGGAGTAAAACAAATATGGTTCTAATCTACTCCTGACCATTCATGGACCATTCACTGTAGCTGTAACATTGATAGGGCAGATGACAGGGTATCAATATTGGCTCCCTTGTGAACTCACTGCATGAGGGTGTAACACTAATTGGGTATTTCTCTGTGGGTCGTAATTCTTACATAACTAGCACCACAACACTAACACAACTGTTGTGATAAATCCAGGCTTCCTAACTTGTCTATACCTGGCTGTAAGCAAAAATCATATATTAGATAATCGCTAGACCATGCTGGCTTCTGCAAGATCATCATCTACAAAGCACCCTGCTTAATAATGTAATCCTTGCTGATAGCAATCCAAAAGGGAGCTCTTTGAACTCATCATCATTGTCGTCTTGGTATCAATGCAACTTGCAGCCCCCCTCCAGATCAAAGACGTGCTGGCTATGTAGGGCTCTGATCTTGGAAGACTTTTGCTACATATGGGCCCCGCCTTGGGTACTGTATGTATGTATATGTGTGGAAGGACGGGGGGTTGTTGAGTTTACTTTGAAGATTAAAGAGGAATATTACCATCTTCATGTAGGAGGTTTCCCCTATGTGACAGCTAGGTTTCTAGCTTGTGGGGGGGTTTTCATGGACATAAGGCAAATGCTCATAAACAGCTCAGCAAACATGCCATATGAATACAAACAAACACAGGCACATATGCACCCACCATCTCACATCATAAACTTACGTTGTTTGCTTTATTATTACAAAAACGTAATTACAATTTGAGTATTTTGAGCTTTTTGTTTATTATTTCAATAGTAAAGAGAATTTTCTAGTCGATTAGTTTGGGGGGCGGGTATCATAACCTAAAACACCAGATGGTTGTTACACGCACAGAAAGTAGTTCTGTGCACACAACTACCTTGGGAGCCATGCATGAAAACTGTTTTAAAAGGGCAGACTTTTGTCAATATGGACATGCCACACATTGTTAGAACAGTTAGATTCTCCACAATTCAGTTGTTGTTCATTTTAAGCAAATCACAAACAGCAAAGTACAGTAGAATATTTGAATTCATGTTTACCAGCATACCAGCCTATAACAACAAGACATTAACAGAACTCTACCTTTGAAGCAGGGGCGATTATAGGATCAGACCTTTAGGGGGGCTCACTGTAGGCCTATCAAAGAATAGGCTCCATTAATATGTTTATATATTTGTATTTGCATTGATGTAAGTCTTGCTTAAACATTGATGAGAGGATATATATTGGGTTCTTCCCCAGGAAATGTTGACCATCAAACACTTCCATTTCCTGAATTCTGGTGCATTTATATGCACCAATTTGTGTGCAAAGTTCTGGTGGAAATGTCTATATTATTTATGTAAAGGAAAATACTCAATTCTGCTATAGAATGTTTAGGGATGCTTGAGCAATGCGAAATACTCCAACCCTTTGAAGTGACCATACATTTCGAATATGTCTCAAAAACGACCTATTCCTCCTCCTTTTAAACTATTAAAACTATTAAAACATATATTCTGTTCTTCTAGTTATAATATTGTTCATGCACATCCCTAGTCTTTTCCATTGGACTCATTAATAGATAAAGCACTGTATGTATAAGACCCTGCCTTTTTAAAATCAGAACCATCCCAACACCATTGCGCTTTCTCCAGGTTTAGTCAAGCTTCATATCTACACACACACACACACACACACACACACACACACACACACACGCACACACACACACTGACATGCACACATACGACTATTTGCAGTTTGTGAGTTGATTGTCGGGGGGAGTGGGCTGACCTCGCTGATCAAGGAGTATCATCCATCACATTCTATCAGAACCAAGGTGAGTGTTTGTGATCAGGCAGCACACAGGGACGCTGAGGCAGCCAACCACAGAGGGCCAGGTCAGGGGTTAAAGGTCAGGCCTGTTCTCACAGTAGCAGAGAGGGGTTGTGTCTGTTCGCTTTCACCTCAACAACACACCCAGTTTGACCCCAAAGCTACATTATGTTTACTTGAACAACTGGGGTGGCTAAATGTCTTCTCCATAGATAATGTAGGATATACAGTACATACTGTATACACACATGCTGAACATGGTGTATACTGTGATATCTATACATGACCAAATGTTATTCTGACATTATGATTACCCATGCCATGGAGGAGTATATGGTACTGTAAGGGGTTTACTCTATATCTGGATTCTGTGACTGAGTGACTGTCTATACTGTACGACCCAATCAAAGTATCTGTAGATCTGAATGGCTGGATGGAGGATGTTGATGCGAGGTTTAGCAGCATAGCCTATTCTTGAATCTTAACTTTCCTAATTTTGTTGTTTCATGGATATTATGCAAGGAGCCTGGACACAAACAAAGTCCTTTCATTTTATTAATTGCTTGCTTCATTAGAAACAAACACAACCCTCATGCCACATTATGTAACTGTGAAATGGAAAAGACTAAAATTATAGAAATTCTACAGAAATTGTTTTTGTTGTACATTAAAGATTTTTCCTTCACTCTATTAATCCTTACCCTTGGCCTTTTAAGTTCTCTGTTCAATAATGCTCTCTCTTGCTCGCTCCAGATACAAAGTATGTGCAGCTAAGGATAGAGAATCTATCTTTCCCATCAGTTGAGAGAACTCCAAGAGTGTTATTACTTTGAGGCAAGCCATTAGCTTTAACCCCTGAGCGATCGATGGCAGATGCTGGAGGGGTTGTTTGTCTTGTGTCTTCTTATCGAAGAGGCATGGAGAGGTAGAGCCAGTGGGAGAGAGGAAGCGAGCAGGAGCGAGAGATGAAAAGAGACAGAAAGTAAAGAAAACAATTAAAGAAAGAACTCAGTTCTTGTAGTCTCAGCCTCTTCCGTCAACTAGCACTACGTCACATGAGCAGCTCTGTGATGAACAGATGATGCATACAGTATACCTTGTAAGCCCGACAGTACTTTTAGGAAGTGGTACTGTCGATGTTCATTGGCTATTAGCATTGTCACTCACAAGCACTAGCTTTGTCTTGGCCAAGTCTCAAATGAGAACTTCATTGTTCTCAATCGGCCTACCTGGTTAAATAAACATTAAATAATACAAATCCGTAATCCGCTAGTGCAGTGCATTATTTGCTCATTATCCAGTAACCATAGCTTGCTTATTAAACAGAATTACAAGACATACTAACAGCCAGACTCATGTTGTTAAGTTTCCCGACAAAATCCTCAAGTTTAATGCCCGACTTGGTAGTTGAGTTATTTACTGTAGTTGGTCGTCAATTAAATTACCTCCGCTGTCAAGCAGGTGGGTCTTGATACACTTAGCCAGCGTTGTGTTTCAGACTTAATGCAAGTAGAGGCTGGCTCTGCAAGACCACTGTTCTTGTAACTGTGAGCTCCATAGAGCTAACGTGTTTTTTTCTAAAACTGTAGGGCGGGACTTCCCGAGATCTTGCAAGCTCTTTTCAAAGTGGATTGTGAACTTATGTTAATACTGTATATTTCATGTTATTATTATGTTATTTTATTAAAATACACTGTCCATTCCTCACTATTTTATATTGGTCATACACCAAATATACAATAATGAAAGACAATATGGCTATTCTAACACACCTAAGAACTCAATATGTAATTGAGTGAGCCTGTATCATACTATTAAACTAAAGCCTAGACTGCTGTTTCACAATTTTGTGCTAAGATTTGAAGCTGCCTATATTTCTATTGCTTTTTCTAAAGCAAACCGTGTATTTGGTGCTAAATCATATAACCAGTGCATAATGGCAGATTAGGTGATAAGCTGCAGGCTATACACTGGCCTTCCCTCAACCTTTGCCAAGCTGAATGCTGGCAGTCCGTGCAATACCATAAAGAACTCAGTCGAGCAAGGTGTCTGCATATCCAACCATAAACTAGGTCTGAGACTCAAATCATGATTAGGTGACAAGACCTTATAAAAAACAAAATATATGAGTACTTTCTCAGTAAAATCTCTTATTAAAATGTCAACTACATCTATAGACCTTTAATTTTAACAGCATGGATGGAGCAGTGTTGTTTGTGGCGTTGTACTATAGGTTGTATTCGCATATCAGCCAACCTGGCAAGAGCAGGGATGTTCTTGTTGAAAGGGCCCCATTGATAGGCCTGAAGCCTGGGCATTTCCTGCTCAGGTCAGCTGGTGAAGGTGCTGATGGGCTCTGGGGAGCTTAACTGTCAGCAACTCCAAATCGCAATCAACCAGCACCTATCAACAACAACGTATATAGAGGTGGCTATAGGAGACAGTTTTGAGATGGCACCCTTAGATTCCATGGGTATTCCTTTTAGCATATATATATATAGTATTTGTACATGTACTGGCATACTTTTTATACTTTGTAATGTACATTTTTATGTTGTTTCTCTGTTTGCTATGTTGAAATGGGGTATTTACACTACAGAGACATACACACAATCATATTCCCATAAACACACTGCAGCAGGTGGGTTTCTAACAAAATAGTGGATTAGCAAGAGGATAACTGCAGTTGTGAGAGACAAAGTTTGAGTCCATAAAGGCAGGACAACAGAGAAAGAAAGAGAATGCAAGAAAGAAAATGAAAAGGATGTATTGGAAATAGTTTACAATATAATCATTATACAGAATGTCAAGATAAGAAAATCACAGCCTGCATACAATAAAGTATGAAATTTGCACCAAGGGGTGTACATTTGCTTGCTTACAATCAAATGTGAAAATGTGGAAATTCATTACTAATGTAAATTTTTTACGCTAATGATGACTCATTCCTCGCCAGGAGTCAGGGGTCACCATAGCACCAGATTAAAGAGGGTCATCTTTGAAAAATCTGTGGAATTGCAGAGCCTGCCACTATGCCCTGGGTGCCATCCTAAATTATTGTGAAAGGGACCCAGAGTTTTACCATAGATTTAACAGGAATCATCACCAGTCAATGTCAATGGAATTGACCACTAGAGCCCATGGGGTTTAGATTATAGGCTGCGTGCTCCTGCACACACACATACACAAACAGATAGGAACTGAAGGAATGGGAAGGACATATGAATATATGAACAGATCACACCAATTAAGTCACACATTGTCTCCCAATCAGCTGAAAAACCAATTTGAACACACCACCAAACAAACCCGCATTTACTCTATTCTTGGCGAGCCTTAATGGGTTTTGATCGTTCTGGATGGTTCCCTGTCTAATTATTGAGAGTGTGCAGCTGAATACATTCTAGCGCTCAGTGTTAATATGGGGTTGTCCTCTGCCAATAGAGGACCTGGCTCTCTCTCTCTCTCATCACAGAACCTCAATGAGTCTCTACCCACTCATTTCCTCATTAAACTCTGCAAGGATCATTCCCCCATCAAAACAGGAGGTAGGGAGGGGCTGTGTGTGTGTTTGTATGTGTGTGAATGAGTGGAAATGTGATTTCTTTCTCTCTTACCTTTTGAATCATCTGTAAAGATCCTCTCAAATGTCTGGTTAAACTGAAAGGTATCTGACACTGAAAATATCAACAATATCATATTTTTCAGTAAGGAAAAATAAATATTTTCTTAACTTTGCTGTATGTAGGATTTTAGAACTGTATATTTTTGTAATTTCTTTGAAATGTCTGTCAGCTATCAGTCAGTGAAATCCTCTGTGAGCATATTTGCTCTGGTTGACAGCGCCTCCCTTTATAGTGCCTAAAGAACTGTAATCAATCTCTTCCCTGATTTGTCCGGTGAATCTGCAGTACCTTGCCTGTCAATCAAACGAATGCATGTATACAACTCAATGGTGCGTTGCAATGGCAGACCAACAAGCTTCAGAGGGACAGAGGATTTATTTATTTTATTATATATATTATTTAATATTTATAATTTATTATATTATAGAAGCTTCATGTTTATGGTTTGGTTCATTTTCAGTCTTGCTCTGTTTTTGTTCTTTTTTGAGTGCTAGCTAAACTCTTGCTTAATTTAGTAAATTATTAAATATAATCTAATATATTGACATGCATACCAGTCAACTATGTAAAGCTTTGTTGAGCAACTATCTACAAATTAACCAATTTTTACGTAAGTATGGAAAAATATTCTAATATATATGATATATAAAATATGGAAAAATGCTCTGACTTACCGTAACCACACTGCTATGATGACCTTAATATTATACTGTGGCAAGTACAATATATACTGTATATATATATATATATATATATATAAATAATACACACACACAATCACACATACACACACACACACTACAAATCTGTGCACCATTGCGTTTTCTAATCACATCATGTCTGCAGCTCACACGCTTCGGGGATCGTGTTCTTGTTTTGACGAAGACACAAGATGAAATTTTCATTGTCAGATTGTCACCCTTGCTGTCAGATACTTCTCCTCGCCTCATTCGATTGAAGATACGGAAAATTCGATCAAAGATAAATACGAGTAAATGGCTCTACATTTAAAGGGACAATCCGACATTTTGTCCCACTGTGTATATTGTGCCACCTAAAAACAGTAAGTCTGTCTGATTTGCTATAATGCAAACAAACTTTCTTAGTTTGTTGGCAGGGGCGGGTTGGAGGCATGTCACAGAGGACGGGGCTGTAAGCTGTGGGTGAGTGGATGCTCTGGGGAGCCACAGTCCTGCGTAGTTTAATAGGTGCAGGAGGGGCTGCATCCAGTGTTGTTTTGCTAACGGCCGCAGTACAATCCCTGATTTCCCCTTATCTTTCTACACTACATGGTGATGAGGAGCCCAGCTCTGCCCTGCAGGTGCAGCAACTGTATACTGAGGGGATGCCCTGGGGCAGCAGCTGAAGTGCTATGCATTTAACAGCTGACCTGCTGTCTGCTCAATTAAAGAGCCCGAATCCCCCGTCGCTCTCTCTCTCTCTATCTCAGCCCTCCTTCCTCTCAGATGTGAGTATCAAAGTGCGTCACTGAGCCGCTTGTTTATTCTCAGCCTTTCCTCCCGGCATCGCTTCTCTTCGCCACGCGAGCCTTGATTTGATTCGCTGTGGAAGCTTTGATGGTTTGTCATCTTCTCCCCCTAACACACCCACACCCTGACAAAGGCTATGTACACCGTTATACAGCATCATACCACTATACATAATATTTATCCCAAAACAAGAAAGCACATGAACACTAACAAAGGCTGAGATGCGTGAAATTAATTTTTAAGGACTCAGTGGCATGTAATGGTCTGATGCCCAGCAACTAAGCTAGTTCTGGTGTCTGCTAATGTCACTAATGTAATGTACTTATGATGACTGGTGTATGGCTGAATCAAGTATCATCAATATGCTTAATGTAAATCACCGTGGATTAAAGCATCAGCTACATTCCATAAATGTGCATGTAAATATCTTGTCTAATATGTAATACATACAGTATAGCCCCATCCACATGCAGTGTGTTCGTGTATGTGGCCTGGCTTTACAGTGTTTGCCGTTTGCCTGGAGCAATGTAAACAGATGAATGCATTCACTACGTATGTAGTGCTGTTGATCGACGGTCTGCTACTCCCAGCACATCGACCCTAGTGGCAATTGATAACATTTAAGTAGTACTCATGAGTGAAATTGACAATCTGTCGGCTTCTATTTACTTATGTAATGGATATTGTAATTTCCTTTCACCTTTGCACCCCTTTAAATGTTTCTGAAGCTTCTGTAGCCTACTACGACTACATGCTCTGTATTGAGAAGCCATTCCATAGTTAATTATTACAAAAGTGTCCTCAACTTAACATGTGAAATAGTCCTACAAATTATAGGCTAATTGTACTATATCACCAGCAGTCTCAGCATACATTTATGTGTATACATTTTACCTGTAAATATATACTATTGTATACACCAAACAACATACTTTTTCCATCATAGCCCAATTACAAATGATGAAGGGTTTTAATAAATACATTTGTAGAGTCCTTGTGTTGTGTTGAATGCTGGATTGACATGTATTTCTATATTCACACTGGAATGATGATGATGGATTATGCTGAAAGTGATGAACATGTAAGTGGCTTTATCCCACACATCTGAGTTCTGTCACAATACTATAGACATGTCCGAGGAAGCCCCTGAAGAACAACGAGGGATGGAAAGGTTCAATGTGAGAATAGATAGATGCATCCTGAGGGCACCGATGACTGACAGGAGATGTTTCGTTTGTCACAATGCTGCCCAGATTTGACAGTGCAGTCAGACCATGTGTGATGCGATATATAGCATGAGAAAGACACGGAATAGGCTTCTGATGCCAATAGGCAGTATTGAACAAATGTTGGCAAATGCTTCTAAAGGAGGGTTTTAACCTACTGATGTTTTTGAAAATAGTGTCTATTTAATAGGCTTATAAGTAGAATGGGTGAATTTGATTGAATTTGATCTGTGCTCTTGGAGCCATCAAAGGTAAACTAAGCTCATTTTCGATCTCTCAGGAAGTCCTGTGTAGATTTGGATAGCACTTTAGTGTCCTAGTTAAAAAGGGCTATTGAGGATTTACCCTTGCTAAATCTCAGCATTCACACTCATGGCCTCACAGACTTTGATGCTAATTCCCATTAAGCCTGCCAGTGCTCAGGGCAGTTCCTCTGAAAAACCCAGAAGTGTGTGAGGGCTCTCTAGACTTCCCCTTGCTTAATGGAATAACAAAAAATGAATGGCGTTGTGGTAAATACCGAAATCAGAGAAGCATAATAGATAAATAAATTTTCCAACTTTTTTAAACCTTTTTTTATTCTAAATGTATGCTGTTTGAGTGGGGGCACAGGGAAGCAAAGCCTTAATTGATGAACAGGCAGTTGTGTCTATCTGCAGGGCAAGAGCCTCCCCATGTACATTTGTTGTCAATAAATATAAATAATGGGTTAAACATCTATGGAAATAACATGCTGTTCCTCCTATTGTATATTATTTATATAATTTCAAGCCCTTCCTCTCTCTCTTTCGCTTTCTCCCTCTCTCTCCCTGTTTATCACTCTCTCTCTCTGTCTCTCGCTCACACACACACACACACACACACACACACACACACACACACACACACCCGCTCACTCACACGCACACACACTTATGCTTGAAACCGTGTGTGATGTCAGTTCGGTGCTTATAGGGTAGACATTGAGATTGGACCCCTGGCTGATGTGTACCCTTGATGCCCGTAAAAACACCAGCACGGGGCAAATCACCATTACTTCAGCATATATAGTGTACTGACAGCTATCTGAATGAGAATCTTATGTAAATTAACCTTGGCTATACATATACAGTACATTTATGACTTGTAAAGTTTCCTATTATTATTATTATTATTATTATTATTATTATTATTATTATTTTCTATATTTATTCAGGGAATCTTTACCTCAACTGTGTGGCTATGATCCAAATGATGTAACAGCTTAATTGATATAACATCACAAGCAACAGTAATGCATTACTAAACAGGCAACACCGTAGCAAAACAACACTCAAATATTCATTCAAAGATGCCAGTTACATAAGCATTGACACTACTGTGAAGGGGGCAGACACATGCACTAGGAGAGAAGGAGGCATTTGATGTAGGAATGTTAGACTATCTCCTCTCTTGAAATGGGTGAGTCATAGCACCGGGGAGATTTCTCACGTCCATCAGCCCTTTCAATAAACTCACAGACTTATTTTCTCCCTCTTCATTCAAAGGCACTATTTGGTGAATCTGAAATTCAATGAAGCCAATTATAATTGTATTGTTTTGAAATATATCCTTGAACAGCAGCACACGAGACAGTACAGTATACTGTGAATATGATCGCGAGCAAGGCTTATCACAGGAAACTATTAATCTTTCTCAAGACAGAAAAGGTTATCCAGAATTTGTGAATCTTAAATATTTACATAAGGTGTGCTCAGGCATTCAATCTCTATTTGCTCCTCTGCACCTCGTCTTTATTTCTGTCCTGTAAAATAGTTTACATCCTTCCTCGAGGCCGAAACACCGGGGACATATTATAAACAGATTTTTTAGATATATCATGGAAAGTCAAATATTTATGCAAGTTGACGGGGAAGACATATATGTGTTATTCTTAGCCTACACAAGGAATAAATGTATTTTACCCCAAGTTTCGTATGAATTTGTATTTGTAAACGGTAGTTTAGCCTGCCTATACTGTATTAAGGAAATGGTTTTGACAGGACTCATGTTTCTTCTTACATGAGCTATTGGAATTGGAGACAAGAGAAACAAAAGCAATAAAATCACAGCCAGCAATAACCATTTTCAAGAATGCCCTGTCATTTCAACAACACAGCATTGCCTGTCACAGTTTCCTTCATTGAGGCCTATTACAACATTATTTTTCCTGAGGAAATCCAGTTGTTACTGTATGTTGTCAAAGTGCAATGTTGTCCTTCTCTCACAACACAGATGGTATTCTACAGATAGCAACGGTCTGTGCACTGTATTAATGGTTGGACTACCATCTATACATCATCCGTAATTAGATTTACTCTGACAGGCTGAATTACTCTAGTATGGCCTATCCATGATATTTAATAATTCCAGTTAGTGTCACTTAACAACCATAACCTTCTTTTCAATGGGGTACAGTAGGCACAGAGAGTCAGATTTAGATACATAAGGGTCATAGTGGTTGGTATACATGGGTAATAGGCTGTTATGGTCTTTCTGTAATTGCCATTCACTCACCATGATGCCTTTCCTCCCTAAAGGAAAATAAGACACATTGGCAGAAGTAAATGCTGACTTCCAATGTAGTGGCCAGGACTGGCCATATGTAAATACTCAGCCTCACATGCTCACGTGCATACACGCAATTGTTCCCCTGAACCTTGTGAATATGAATAATGGTGCCCACAGAGATGGACATGAGTGACATTGTATTCTCACCACATCTGTTATAGCATGAATGAGCCTCCTCATTCATGCCAGAAAGCATTTTGCAATGGTATTCTTTGTCTGACTTCCTACTATAGTTCCCTCTTGTACTCTCCTCTCCTTCAACTGTTGTCGCTCTCTTCTAACCCGCAGTCTGCTCTGTGACTTCCAGTGGACTAATATTTTTCTTTCCACCTCCTCTAGTTCTGTGAACATCTGGACTGTAGCTCATCAGAAACACAAACTTCCTTGGTCGTTTGATAACTACAAACGGAGTCATCATTTGATAGTTTACATAGACGTAAACATCTCCCTTTTATCGCCAACACATGCTCACTGGAGAATTTTTCTCAGTATCAATATTTGCTAGAAAGAATGTAGCCATGTAGCTTTCCTGGTGTTGTTGTAGGAAATAAAGCGGCCATTTCATATGCTGAGACAGACCAAGACAGCAAAAACATCTGACCATATGGCCAGGGTACATTCATTATCAAAATTCAAAACTCTACATTTTTTTAATGAAAATCTTCTGTATATTGCCACCAAACAAGATGTTAAGCCATGTGTAGTGATTTTTAAATCAATAAGTGGGATTTGTAAGAGAAAGCTTTGTATGACAAAATTGTATTTAATTTCTTAGATTGTAATTGTGTATATGAATATGGATGTACTGATAATTTACAGTATACATTAACAATACTGTGGTCACTAGCATGTGTGAGAGTTAGTGCTTTAACAGCTTTAAAGCTATGAAACCAATCAGAAGAGAGAACAGGAAAGCTCTGTTATGGAGGAAGGGCTAAGTAAAAGCTTCTGGCTGTTAATTTTTTTTTTGCTAAAGGTAAATCAATAAAACCCTTCCAACAGCTCAGAGGGACATCTTGCCATAACAGCTATGTGAACAACTGGACACCTCGCTTTTATTTCTTATTTGATCTGTGTGTGTATGTGTGTGTGTGTGTGTGTGCTTGCATGTGTGATAGTGTGCATGTGCGCACTGTTTGTGTGCACTGTGCATGCGTGTGTGAGTGCGTGCATGCGCGTGTGTGCATGTAGGTGTGTTAGGTTGCATGTGTCCACGTCTGAACCTTTGTAAATGTCTGACTGTGCCACTGTGTCTGCGTGTGCATGTGTGTGTGTGTGTGTGTGTGTGTGTGTGTGTGTGTGTGTGTGTGTGTGTGTGTGTGTGTGTGTGTGTGTGTGTGTCATTAAGTGTGAGAGCCTCACATTGGGCACAATTTCCCCAGGCTGATGGAAGTCATTATAGCTCCAGCTCGCTGATTGAAGTCTGTTTGTTACAATGGACTTTTGTGACTTCCAGCTCCATGCAGCTGAGCAGGGTCAGCGGAAGCCATTTCTGGGAATCAGGTGGGATTCAGGATTGGAAGATTTGCACAGGTTGTGTTCAATCAGGCCAGTACCAGCCGTACTCAGGGGGTCGCGGGGCTATGAATTTCATGAGCACCTCATGCACTCAGACTTCTGCACATGCACAGCTCATACGTATACACCAGTGGTATAATAACACATGCACGCACACGCACAATCATGCAAAGAGTTTGAATGAGACAAAATGGTACAGTGAGAGAGAGAGAGAGAGAGAGAGAGAGAGAGAGAGAGAGACAGAGAGAGAGAAGGGAGGGAGAGGAGAGGTGAGGTGAATTTGCTATGCAGCTCTGTAGAGGGCAGTGTGGCACAGTGAGAGCCCATATCAGTTACTCTGTGTATCTCTGATGCCTTGATAAATGCAAGCCTCTTATAAAATAGATGAATCCTATTATGTAAGCACACCATGTATTCCTGAAACGGCTTTGCTTCAGGTTACCATATGTAGCACAACATTAACATAAACACATACAATACTCAATCCAAATGAATTTTGATGACAGAAAATGTGCAGCTATTCAACCTACAAAACATGCATAATTGTGTTGATTGCACAGTGTGCGTGTGTTTCTGTGTATGTGGATGGAAAGATGTGTAATAGAAACTGCAGTTTCCTTCTCATCTGGTTCACATGCTGTTCAGTGGACTGGTTGTCTGCCTGCCAGAATAAACCCAATCCGGAATTCATTTGCATTCATGTACAGTATACTGCTAAATTTATCCCTCCATGTTCCACAGACAAGAGACACCAATGTTGGGAGGTATATGATCCCGACTGGACCTCCCGCAGCCAGAGAGAGAGAGAGAGGGAGAGAGAGAGAGAGAGAGAGAGAGAGAGAGAGAGATGGGACTGTTATAAATAAATAATGAGAAATTAGAAGGCAAGATAAGAAGAGTGGAGGTTAGTATGAGCAAGATGGTATGGGAAGAGAAAGGGAACAGCAGGGAGAGTGATCCGGCCAGACTGCCACCTAACAGGGGGTATCTGAGACTAATCTCCAAGGAGAGCTGTCACGTCTGTGCAGACAGTGTTCTGATAGAAACAGCACCAGAAATGCTTCAGAAAGCCTTGATAAATATGCAGCGCCACAGCTAATAACCACAGTAAGGACCTGGCTCAGACCACATGATCCTCTTCCTCCACGGATGGCATTAGCCTCACCGCGATACAGAACTTTCCTTTAAGACTAGAAGGAAGCCCTGGGTACACGTTGGTAATGTACTTTGAAAAAGAAAAGTACAATTGCAAAAAGTGCATACTTTGGAAATGTTTTTGATGGCAGCAATCATTCTGTTGGATGAGCACTAAGATATCATAAGTCAAACATCAAATATATTTGTATATATTTGTGTTTTGAAGCCAAAAATGAATAAAACATAAAAAGTCCAGAAAGGACCATTTTACAGCCATGGGGGCCTAGCATCCAAATATTCCCATAAAGTGATTTAAATTCCAGAATAACATTGGCAAGAGGCACATTTGACTTGATTTCCCCTTATAAATGAAGGCTGGGCATTCCACTAACAAATATATAAATATGCTTATTTATCTCCGCCTCCTGATAAAGATGCACCGGGTCGCTTAAATGCCCGAATGGACCACATTCATGCTGAAGGCCCTGTCTCCCTGTATGCCTGTCTGCCTGCCTGTCTGCCTGCCTGTCTGCCTGCCTGTCTGTCTGTCAGAACACTGGCGTGCCCTTCATTATCACAGGTAATGCTCATCACAACGGCCATGGCTTTTTTCCATAAAGCCCCTCAAAGTCTCACCCACAATGAGAAATAGGGGGAGATAAGGCACAGGAGAGCATTTCTTTTGACATTCACCACAGAGAACTCATCAGTCATGCTGTCAGCAGCTCTGGTCTGGGCTAGTTTAGGATTTATGAGAAATAATGACGGGTCGAAAATAGCCGGTAAGGGCTTTGTTTTTACCTGTGGTTTGGGAGTGTTGTGTATTGAGGCACGCTCTGCATAAAACCCAATTTCTTTTGTCAGTGACCCTTGCACTGGCTTCTCATCCAATCTCACCATGTTTTGTGAGCTTTGCCTATTCCCTGTTTGAGCTGGCAGTGACATTTCCACCATTCGCTTGATATAGTAGTATGCTGCCGATAATTATATATTTTTTTTAAATCCAGTTACTACAGTGTACCATTCCTTTTGATTCATAGTGTAATTTTAAAAGTTAATGCCTCTCCCTTTGTGTTGGGTTAACCGTATATTAATTTTCCTTCTCAGCGGCCCTGACTGAAAACAAGATGGCAAAAAAATAAAAAACTCACAGTAATAGCATGTGTCAAACACTTATATTTTCCCTTCAACCTGGTGACAGCCACTGACAGACGTCCCCAGTGCAATTCTCTTTGTAAACATTCTAGGACACGCTATCATTCAAACATGGGCAGTTACTGCGAGGTAGCAAAAGGCCTACTTAAACTCAAGGTAAAATATTAATTTGAAAGTCATTTAAAAGTGGATTTCACCGTTGTTGTAGAAACGGGCAGTATGGCTGAACCATATAGCACAACTATAACTTAAATTCAAAGAGAGACTTTTAATAGGATCCCAGGGGAGCCCCACAGCAGGAATGTCCTCAAGCACCGAATTATTAGTCAATTTCAGGATAGTTAGATTATCAAGTTTATTAATTACAATTCTTAATATATCATACAATTTTGCCAGAAGATATCGCCTAACTACTATCTCCTTAATGAACAGCCCGACATAGATTTGTATCCTGTCTATTAATGAAATAATAGATTGCCTGGGTGCTACATTGCCTTTTTTCCCCTCTAAAGTTAATGCACTCATATGAAGGTGTGTTCGCAAAAATATGGTAATGTCTTAACAAAGTGCAATGTTGCTCCAAATGTTACAAAATTAGCAGACGAGAGGCTGGACCACATTTGAAGTACTGTGTGATGATGCCTCTTGATGCTTTAATGGGAGGAAATTAAACCCAGTGATTTGTTTGTGAGTAGATGGTGGACTGACATTAGCATTAGCCTTTCGACACCTCTGCTGTGTCTTCCTGTGCTCTGCCAAAAAGAATAACAAACGACGACTTCTTCATACATTAGCCAGGGCTAGGAGAGCTAGGTTAAACTTTCAAGTATGGAATTACACGAGTGGCACGTAAAGAGGTTTGGGTTTTGGAGGACTAAAGTGCCTCTGTAGTGTTTTGGTTAATGGCCCTACTCAAACCAACTTCAATCAGAAAGCACTAGCATACTGATATCACTTCGAAATTAGCTTCCCTACCGCCTGTTTCAATTGAGCTAGTAATTTCAACAGATTTATTACAGTAATGACCGTACTAACAAGACTATTTAATAAAGTAGTTTGTAAATTACATAAAAGTGGCCACACTCACATGAAAAAAATATATACATTCAAAATATTGTAAATATATTTCCCAAACAGCAAAGATATGCCAATAGATTCTTTGTACATGCATTCCTAAAGCTTTTTTTGTGATACTACTGACACTTAACATTAGCTTGTTTTTGTGGTTAGTCTACTAAATATCTGGTTTTCTCACTACAGTATGTTCTTTTTCCACCCCTCACGGTTCAGTGTCACCATATTGCTTTGCCTCAAAAGACTAACCTTAATGTAGACAAAGCCAAGTCGGCAAATCTCAGCGCAAGCGCTCCTGCAAGCTAGCAATGGCGGGAAGTACACAGAAGGGAGCAAGGCATTTTTCAATGCATTTAGATGAGACCTTTAACAAAGGTCCCTAATGCAGATATCAATGATCCAAGGGACCGGGCTGTGGGAGTGAAAATTGGCTGACGGAGAGATGTCACCATGGCGCATGAAAAATGATGGATCCCATTTGTAAACTCCACTACTGCCAGCCCCCACTCCTGCCACAAGCACTCTCACACACACACACACACACACACATATATATATAACACATATATTGTATATAGATGTATACTTACATCTGTTGCCAC
>JAODUG010000015.1:1905153-1930669 GCA_027564795.1 Aphredoderus sayanus | reverse complement strand
AATTAGGTTTAGCGCCTTCTATCTGCCACAAAGAGCTAGTGATTTGGGTCATTCTGACCCAGAGGACATAACGAGGGTTAATGTTTAAAATATCGTATATATATATATATATATATATATATATCACATTTAAAAAAGGTGTACACTTCCTTTGGTTTCTCCAATGATTTCGTTGTTATTTTGTTGAAGGGTAAAAAAAAAGGAAAACCAATATACAAAACGCGACGAGGTTACAAGCCACATGCCGCCTGTCGAACAAAACTTGCACCTCAGCTCTTCTCGACCCTTTCTTCCCCTCCACTTTTTTGTATTTTCCGATTGACCTCAATTTTTCATGAGCTGATACGCTTTGTAGCTCCCCGGCGAGTCCCACTGTATTGAATTCATCTGGTTCCAATACATCCCCTGCACAACCTATCAATCACCGGGGGAGGGCCGCAAACTAATCATTTATTGATGAAATGGAGCAGCCATGAATTTCTAACTGCATTTGTCTTATTTATCAAGCCAGATCAAACAATGAAAATCCAAACAAGTTTAAAAGGGGAAAGCGGGGAAGGAGGGGGTGGTCGCAGAGAATACGTTATTCTCTGGCAGTAGACAGCAGACTGTTATTGATGGAGAGTGTGTGCGTCGGGGAGGGGGGAGCCTTGGGACTTAGTTACATGTGGGTGGGTGGGTTGGGAGAGGGGGGGTGGGGGGTGGCTTCAGAGCAATGCAGGGTACACATCTGAATTAATGCTTCCACAAAAGACAATTTTCTCCTCGCAGGCTGCTCATCCCCTCAGCAGAGAGCAAGGTGAGGCACGCCTCCCGCTCACGCTGGGAGCAAGACATCGAGCGCGCAGAGAGAGATACAGACAGAGAGAGCAGAGAGAGTTATTGCTCCCTCTCAGCTGCAAAGCCCCATACTGCCTGCCTGGGCCGGATCTCTGGGCCGGATCTCTGGGCCGGATCTCTGGGCCGGATCTCTGGGCCAGATCTCTGGGCCGGATCTCTGGGCCGGCTTCAAGCGGGAACGGGTGTAGCAATCCCAGGCGGCAGCGTGTGGTGCCAGCTCACAAACACATGGCGGCAGAGTCCGCTGATGTTCTACAGCCTGTGGTGGGCCAAGCAGCAACAACAACAACAACAGCAGCAACAAGATGGTGAGGAGTTGAGGCAGAGCTCACTCCTGGCCTGTCAGGGTGGCGAGATCAGACGCGAGCACCGTAGTATGTTGCTCGCAGCTCATGCTCAGCCCTAATTTAGCTGCAAACGATGCAGCACAGATGTTCGCCAACTGTGATTCGGGACCCTCCGAGCAGTCGCAACATGCACTCAGGGAGGTTGTGAAGCCATTTCAGATTTCAGTCTTGTTTAAGGTCTAACAATATTTAACAATGACTGCCAATGTACTGTGTAATATCTTAAAATCCAGACGCAAGACGTAAAGAGTCCTTATTTAAATCAACGCTGTTAAATTAAAGCCGCCTCACTTGGGGAGAATGGATAGAAGGGTGAAGGAGGAGAGGAAGAGGAGAGTCCTACGGAGACAACAGCAGAAAGAAATATGGAAAATACCTAGCCCGGGTGGAAGTTTCCACATTACACATCTACCATGTCTCGGGAGGGCTCTGTGGCCTCTATCAAGAGGCCACAGAGAGGCAGAGAGCGAGGGGAAAAACTGAGAGCAGAGGAGAGAGAGAGAGGGAGAGAGAGAGAGAGGCCACTAGTTCTGTGAGAAGGCTCAGGGGGCCCCTCAGGCCCTCTCAAACGGCCGGGGACCGGCGTCAACTAGGGGGCACTGCGATATGATAGCCAGGAAGGGGTTGAATGGGGCGGCACCTGATAGGGCCAGCCCAGCGCAAACCCTGGCCACACTGGCACCGGCATCGCAGGCAGTCACCTCCCTGGGCCGCCGAGTGGCCCCCAGTTAGCAGAAGGGGAGGGGACCGCTTGTTCCACCAGGGCCTGCCGCTTCCCAGTGTGCTCATTCAGGGAGCAAGACCGGGCCTAGGGGAGACGGAGGGCCAGTTACTGGCGGCGGCAGGACGGGCGGCTAACACCAATTATGTCTCGTTTAGCCAGTCTCTACGGGCGCTACACACACAGTGAGGCGCTGGCACACACATGATTAATAGGAACTACATCGAGTGGCTTGTTTTGAGGGGAGGAGCCACTACGGTAGCTCCTCCCCCATCCGCCTTCTGCCTACGCTGTGTGTGCCTACAAACCTCGTCACTATGAACGCCCACTGTAGCGTCGCAGCTACACACTGGTTTCCAACGGCAACACAGTGTGCTGGAGACATCCAGTACCACACTTTGCGCCACTTAAGCAACTCGTGCTGAACGTCTGACACACACAGTAGGTCCCTGTAAGCCTGTCAGCACTATCAGGAAGTGGGGTAGTAGATTTTCACTAGCTGTTGGCACTGTCATGCAGAAGAATGTACATTTAATTTCTGTACGCTAGTACAATGCTTTAATTACTACAATACATAAATATCAGTTTTTCCATTAATTTTAACCCTCGTAATGTCCTACGGGTCAAAATGACCCAAATCACTAGCTCTTTGTGGCAGATAGTAGGCGCTAAACCTAATTCTACAGCTCACACAGACATATGATGTGCACTGCTGGCACAACAAGGTGTGATTTTATAACCCGAGGACAACAAGAGGGTTAAAAGGCACAAAAAAACAACATAAATACATAAATAAATAATTAATAAAGAAATAAATACACTCAGAAAAACACACACATACACAATCAGATGGCGCATTACGAGGGTTAACAGATTTACAACACCTGAACTTTTGTTTCTCAGCGAATTAATGTCCAATTTGGTCATTGAGATATGTAGTTGTCGTGCGTGTCAAACAAAGCGCCTCTTCTGTCAAGCAGGCAGGTCTTGACGCAGTTAGCCAGCGCTGTGTGCCAGCCTTTAGCTGTGTGAAGGCCGGCTCTGCGAGACTACACGCGGTACAGCCACCGGGTTCAGCCCCCAGTGATTTCTCCAGGCCGGGCCAGGTGTCTCAGCTGGTGGTGCAGAACCTGCTCAGGCACAGTTCCACCGCAGCAAGGTTGCACAGCAAGGTTACATTTTATACAGCCTCGCTGTCGGCAGGTTACTGTTTTTTTTTTTTTATGGCCGTTTCAAACCAGGGCCACTGTTGTTTTGTGAGGTCAACCTGAAATTAATGACGTACGCGACCCTATAAAACCTACGTGTGATCAGTAAGCTAAACAGCTGACAGATCAAACCAGAGTGTGCAATTTTGTCCACCGACATTTGGTGCTCACCAGAAAGGGTCCTCATTAAATGGTCAGATCGTGTTTATGAACTGATGATTCACTGGAAGTACTGTATAGTGTAGCAGTACAGTAGCAGGTCCATGGCAATTAATGGGTTTAGATGCCTTTCAGTTTAGCCAAAACCCTGTCTTTGTCTCCCCCTTGTGGTGCTGTATCAAACAGCGAAAAACTGCGCCAAAAGGCTGTTGGAGGCAGACAATGGTTGAGAAGAGATGTCAGGACGCATTTCAGATTAAGTGGATTTGGGAAGTCTTACAAAATAAGAAAATGTTACAAAGTCACATTACAGTTTCAATAAACATAGCACTAGCATTTTAAAAATACCTACGGTTTATTACCAAAGGCAGACATTTTTCTACATGCGGATAAAAAAAGACCCATCACACCTATCACAGTGTTGTCATCTTTCATGGTTAAAAAAAAAACCTCTACCACACAGGGGGCCTCTCCCAAACTGCTGAGAGAGCGTGTTCCCATCTACGCTGTCTGTACATGGTGTTCACGTCAGGCCCACAGCAGTGCCTCATTCTCCCATGGATTCAAAGCATCTCACTGTCTACTTAATCACAACAGCAATGGTCCCGGCTGTGGTATGAATGAGGGACCCCCACCCCTGCTCCTCCTCCTCGCCACCCCGACGTTCCGCTGAGTGACGTCCCACTGGCGCGTACGCTCGCTCTATGAGGCCCGCTGCACTTGATCAAGTGGGCCAGCCCGTCGCTGTGGGGACTGCCCGTCAGTGTGGAGAGCAACGGTAACTCAATGCCTCCCGCCGACAGTGATTGATGATAGCAGCGCCACTTCATAACGAATTGCAACCCCGGCAACAAGAGCCTCACACGTGGGAAAAGTTAATTGAAACGCTGCGTAGTGCAAAGACGGGCTTTTCACCCGCCAGTACTACCCAGGTGTCACAGCGACAGTCCTGCTGTAACACTGGTGGGAATATAGAACGGGGGGGTGCATATGACATTTTATCATATCTCAAGCAGGCAAATAAATACACAGGGAGAGTGAGCGCACCTCTGAATTAATATGGCTCACCAGAGAGTTTCTGCGGTGACGCTGTCAAAAGCAAAGTGATGGATGAAACGGAGGTCGACGGGTCAACCCATCTCACCGCCACTAAGACGTCACTACCACCCTGTGCTCTACCCAACACCCCCCCACACACACACACCTAAACCCTCTCTGAGGTTCTGCCGCATCACTCACATATCGGGCCACTGCCTCTTGGTTACCATCGATACCAGTAAACCCCCCCCAAATCAAATAAGTGAGCTGCAATAATAGTCAGTGCAAGAAAGGATTACAAACAGTGCTACACCTGACGTTACTGCGTAACATCGGTGGTCTCTTTCTCTGCCCGGTAAGCAAGGTGGTCCCGGCTCATGAGAGCCCAGCTCAGCGCATCGTGAGCATCACATAGACACAGAGACAACAGGAATGGCATGACATTATAACCCTCGTGACGCCCTTAAAATATAGTATTGAACCACCAGGCGGCGCCATCTGATTGTTTGGTTCTTTTTATTGTCATTGCAGAGTGTATTTATTTCTTTATTAATTATTTCTTTATGTATTTGTGTTGTGTTATGTGCCGTTTAACCCTCCTGTTGTCCTCGGGTTTCGGGTGATTTGGGTCATTTTGACCCTGAGGGCATCACAAGGGTTAAACACATAGCCTTGCATACTGCCAGGAAGGTTGGTGACCTCTTGACCTTTGGCCAGGTTCATTATTATATTTCCAGGAGGCTCCCAGTAGACTCCTATTGACATGGCTAACACAGACACAGGTCAAGGCAGCGTACGTCACTGTAATTAAGACAATTAACTGAAGTAAAATCACTAATGTGCCGCCGGTGACCTAAAGTGATATGACATCCTCTTGTCCCAGATAGTCCCAGCTGATTCTGAGGGGCTGAACAGGACAGCGTCACTGATACAGGACCCGTTTTACTTCCAGCGCCAACCTTGCCGAGCCGCTACATCATCGCCTGTTCAAAAGAGCTAAGTGATGGCACCCCTCCATCTTTCACTATCGCTTACCTCATCCGTTCCAAGTCTCATCTTTCTAATAGACTGGGAGCTGTCTTGGTGGATGCTGCAGGAAATAAAAAGACAATATCCAATTTCTTATTTAGTGTGCAATGACTACACAGGTAAAAGCAGAGATTTTTGTTATTTAATCTTGATAAACAGACAAGCAAAAACTTGACCCACGAGCTAAATACAATTAGCTGTACAATTAAAAACAGAATTAGTTGATGAGTTTGGGTGGTTGACATGTTCTGTTCATAGCATCCTTAGCATTTATTGAATATTTATGTAATGTCTTACACTTGACGTGCATTGTTCTCCTTGATAGCAGCCCTACCAGGGACCCAGTCTTTGTATGGCAAAACTCTGAACCTATCTGCTCCAACAGCCACATAATACTGGTTGTTCTCCAGCTCAGATGAGTCACGGAGCAGATACCCATCTAACGTGTACAACCTGAAAAACAGTACAATATAAATACTGCAAATTGTAGCAAATGGTAGGAATTAGAATAACACTTTGGTCACTTAGAGCCATTGCAAAGCCCATTGGTGAATCTGTTCTAGCTGTGTGAGCACATTCATGTGATAGACAGGCAAGGTAGTTTCGCCGGACCAATTGGGGAATGAGTCCCTGATTGGTCAGACCTTTCGGATATCTGGCAAAATCTAAATAGACGTATACAGAGGCAGGGGATATTTTAGATATCAGTCAGTACAGTGTTAATGCACCAGTACTCAACTCTATTTGCCTTTGTTTTGAACATAAAACCAGAAATGTTCTTGGCCCAGATTACATCATTTTCCAAACTCATTAATAATCATTGAAATGGTCTGTACATTGTCTAATGGCAATGACCAACCTGTACACAGCACCAGTTCGGAGATGCACTTTTTCTGTCACCATAGCTAAAACTTGTTCCCAGCTTGTGAGGGTATACTTTGGGATTATGATTCGTGCTGGGGCTGCCAACACATCTCCATTGCTAAAAACACTAAAATAATCAAAACAGATGGAATGTTCAGGCACTGTTAAGAGAACATAAAAAAAGTGAATAATATGAAAAATTTAATCTAAACTCACTTAATAGTGCACGACTCATTGGTAATTCTCTTCCACCGAGCAGGAACTAAAATTCTGCTGTGAACTACTGGTAGAATCTATTAACAAGAACCAAAATACATTAAAGGGTCAATATGTTAAAAATTAACTACAGGTACTGTACATTCTCTGTTTGTTTGTTTCTGTGCCTTTAATCTCACACGTTCTGTTTTTGTTATTTGTAACAGAGATATAAATATCATTTAATATATAAATAACATGTTTTTACATGTTGACTGATAAAAAAGCAACAGGCTACATAATGATTTCATTTGGATTATAGTAATCATTGCTAGGCTATATAGCCTACGTATATTATTACATAGAGCACTAGGCTAGACCATGGAATCAACACTGTAATAAAAAAGCCCCCAAGTGAAAGTCCCTAAGGATATAGAACATGGCTGAACAGGCTATACCTTTAGTAGATATTCGTTATTTTAACTGTTCTCACCGGTTCTTTGTTCCTCTTTGGGGTTTTCTTTGCTGATATGTGGCAATAGCTGGGAAATTACATACCACTCAAAATTAGTTTATTTTAACATGACTTCATATAAAATGACATTGTCTATATGAGGATGCCTACTCAAGCCTTTTGAAACGCTCAGCCCCGGCTGCAACGTATCTCTCCCCATGCTGCAAACTGTCCAAGTCCTGAACTCTGTGGCCGTCCCTGGGAGTGTAGACATTCCTCACAGCTCCAAAAGCAGCCTCAACCCCTTGTGTCAAAAAAGTCAAAAAACTGTCAAAAGATATCACGCGTCGTTGATTGACCACTATCTTCCTCCCGGGAAAGTACGCGTCTCCATTCCTGTACACAATTATTGTTTTAGGTGGAGGCAGTGGAATTACTGCTCTACTTGTTGAGTTCGACATAATACGTTAATTCAAAGTAAACAACACTATGCTCGACTTTCAGGTTAAGGTGTCAAAGATCATCCCACCAGATGGCAAGTTGCCTATTATAATCGAGATCCTAGACGCAAGTAGATATATGATATGGAAACCAATGCCTTCGGCTAGCATAATACTTGAGCCTAAGATACTCGTTATTTGGGTTAGCTTTGTTTCGCTACATTGGCTGCTTCAAAGTTGTTTCGATGGAACTTTTACATATTATGTTTTGTTTCGAAAAGAAACATGCGTGCCTAATATTAGCCTGTTTTAAATTATTATTACATGTATTTCATAATATTGTAGCCGTTGTGTTGGACATCGGCTAGGTTATTTTTAAACATTGCCATACATTAAATAAAAATGTATGTTACCGATCCGATGATAGGGTACTTTAATGCTGTGAAAAATGTTTGCGCATGCGTGTAACAATCGTCCACCAGCTTGTGAGTCTCAGTTGATTTTTAGCCTTAATTTATTGACCTCGGAAATTGCATTTAAATATAACCTTGTAAAAGCAGGCTATACATTTTCCCAACGGCAGCCTATTGTTCACCACAGATTGTCTTCAGAGGTAACCAGAGATTTCACTAACATTTGTACCACATAGGCCTAATTGTTCCTTGCCAGACAACAGCTCGGCTGTTTAATTCATCCCTTCATTAATTATTCGTCGTGTCGTGCTGTGCTTTATTAGGAGAGCTGCATGATGGATATTGGAATAGAATCTGCGTACCCATCTTGAAAACCTATCAACTGGTGGTACATCTTCCTATTGCTGCTTATAAGATAACTATGGGCACCTTTTTTTCTCCCTAAACTAGCACGTATCTAATTCATGTTCTACTTGAAATGGCTCTGGATTCTCAGTAGAGCTTCCATATGTAACGTTTTGGTCATGCATAGTCATCCAAAAATAATTACAGGTTAATATATTTTTGTCCACAAGGTGGCAGGCACAATAGAGGAGACTTTCAGTTCAATCAAGGCAACGTATGTTCTAAATTAAGTCCTGTCAGATCAAATATGGCATAGTAGGCCAGGCATAAACATTATATATATTTTCAATATACCTTATATGTAAAAACAATTCGGTGTAGTGCCTGGAATCCATGTGAAATACAAGTGGGTCTCTTATTTTAGTGTTATTACATCTAAAGAAATTGTAATTTCCACTGTTGCTGCTCAGCTATGTAGTTCTGGCCAAAGGTGGTCAAAGTCCTTATACAGTAAGTAATTGACAAGAGCCCAGAGCATGTTGTTCTCTATACTATACTGTATCTATTGCTGTTGTTGATAGTTCATCTTACTACAGTATGTTGGCATTGGCACTCATATTGGCATTTGGAGTTCAACTTGGATAGTTGACACAGCTCAACCCCCACTGGTGTGTTCCTACCCACTGTATCACAGAACATGCATCTACATGCGTCTCTGTTCCGTCACTTACTAAACTAAACAACAATGCAATCTATATTTATTCCATTTTGGCTTTTTCTTGCTCTGAACAATTAATTACATGAACCATGAATTAGACCCGCCTATGTGTACCCACTGAAAGTGAACCCTAATCCTGCCCTCTACCTTCTGCATATGAAATATTGCAGTCTGTCCTAACTGCTAGTTCTCCCTGGCTTGCTTTCTGACCTCCCACTGGACAGTTGATACATAACATGCCCATAGCACATATGGGTGAGAGAACAAAAGCTCTAATACTAAAGCTCATATACCCAACGCTACCGACAATTGGACCTTGCAGCCTCATCGAAATTGCAGTTTAATATACTTTATAATTCAGAAAAGGTTTATCTATGTTCTACAATATATTGTTCACCACAGATTGCTTGCAGATGCAATTGCATCTAATTGTTTTCTGCCAGATAACTTCTGGTCATTTAAATGTAGGCTATTATTTATTGTGGGATGTATTAATCCCATCATTAAGTATTCATAGACTATTCTGTGCTATAGGAGAGCTACACAAGGCATATTGAAATTCCATTTCTTTCGGGGAAGCATTACAAGGTAATGGTTCTGTATCAGTTCAGTGCAACCTTATAATAGGTTCTAAAATAGTCATGTTTAATAATCAAATTAGTCAAATAATGAGAGACAAACATGAGAATTGTCTTGTTACAAATAGTTTATATAGTAGACCGTATCTCCCTTAACGGTACAGTAAGCAACAATCTCTTTAATAAGTCAACAGAAAATAAAGTTTTTGTATTGTCTACACAGACTCATTTGTAAACGAGAAAAGCCTTTGGTCCACAGGAAGTGAAATGTGTTACATAATGCAACTCCCATTTACACACCAATTGTAAAAATGGACTCCACTCAAACACTGTCCTTGTTAAATTCACACACGAAATACATGGTGGGGTGGCAGGCCACGTCCGTCCACTCCCCAGAAGTGGTCATTTCGGCGCAGTCCTCATCGTCATACGCATTATTGGGCTCCCCTGTCCTCCATTTGCTGAAGGTGCTCATGGGGGAGTGGTCGATGTACGCGAAGAAGCCCTCGCGGTCCAAGTCGTTCACGCCGATGTATACTCTGCTCACACCTGCCTCCGCCACGTACCCCGCTATGGCCGCGTTGGAAGCCTCATCCTTAGGCATGGCCAGGTGCCCTCCCCTGCCCTGACAGTAGAGCTCTGCCTCCGAGTAGCGTTTCTCCTCCTTCACCAGCAGATACACCTTGCTGTCTGTCTCTCTGACGCCGGCGACAGCTGCGGGGGAGGGCAGTGCTGAAAAGTGAGCACTTGTAGTTCTATAATTTTTCACAATGACGTGGCCAGCATGCACAGGATAGCAAGCGAAGCCAAAACAATAGACCATCACAATAATACGCTCAACACTTTACAAATTATACCATTTTTAATGAACCTCAGATCAGAGGACAACTGGCTCACAAGAATTTCCATTTCTCCGATCATCTTTCTCAGTGGCGTACACTCACACGAAACACCTGATAAGGCCGAAACACAGGGATTAATGCATGATGCGTGATTACGCATCCAACATGTATTAAACACACTGTGCAATATACTGTATGCATACTGTTCGTTTGTACCTGGCTCTCCATTAAGGCCTTTTGGTCCTGGGTCACCCAGATCTCCTTTTGTACCTAAGACAAAATCAAGTCTGAAATACAAAAGCCTATTCCAAATCAAGTGTGTGGAATTGGTGCAGTTACTGTAATACAAGTTACCTTTGAATCCACTTGGGCCCATCTTGCCATAACGCCCCATAAGACCCTTTTGTCCTTTAACTCCAGGTTGACCTAATAAAAGGATGGCAGTGTACCATAAGTGTACTTTAAAATAATAGGCTGAACAACCACTGCAAAGCTTGAAAACAATGGATTGTTTTCATGTTACTTATGATTATTTGTGGGACTTGCCAGCTTAATAAAAAGGTTATTTTGGTTAGAAACTCAGATGTTGACCTTCTGTGCACTGCTGAAGGAGATAAGCAAGTGAACAGCCTGCTTTGCTTAATATACTTCAGTAAACACTGTCAGCAGCACTGGATGCGGCGTATCATTTCCTGTCCGACCTCTCACCCAAACGTAAACATTCGGCACTGGTCTGCACCACTTGATAGTGATGTAACAGTGTAGTAGTGGTTTTCTACAATCTAAATTCCTAAAAAGTTGAAACAGTATGGAAATAATAAAAATGAATGATTTGTACTTCCTCACCTGGCACCAACTGAATATGTGTGGGATTATGAAGCACAAAATACTGCAACAACGGTACACTTGAAGACCTGAATAATGAATGATGGGCATAAATTCTACTTCACATACAGGTGCTCAAACACTTAAATGTAACTAAAGGAAATATGATGTTATGTAAACATTCTACTACTAGTGTATATTAACACATCAGATTTGTATACAGTATATTTTTTAAGGTTACATTTTATTATTATGTGTTGTGTTTCCAATATAGTAAAGTGTTGTATTTATTAAAATGTTCCATACTCTCCATATTTTGTCATAAATAAAAGAATACCAAAAGAAACACACACACCAATCTCTCCTGGCGGACCAACTCTTCCCGGTCTGCCCAGAAGTCCCTTTTCCCCCTTGTCTCCTGGCTCTCCTTTTAGATTAAAAAAGGTCCAATTAATTCAATGTTATCACGTCACATGCTTCAGTGTGTGGGTGGGTGGGTGTGTGGGTGAGGGGCGGGAGAGAGAGATGCATGCCTTTGAGTCCGGGGACCAAGATTTGAACAGTGCAGGGTTCTTCTGGCAAGAGTTGTCCTAAAGACGTCCGTAGCAGTGTTAAACCCAACGCATTAAGAAGCACAACCCACATCAGCTTGTCTCCATTCATCCTGCAACATGGAGTGGGTCAGTTACCTAAACTGGAGGAATGGTTACAGAAACTAAATTACTGTAAACAAAATTCTGGTTCAATGTACAGTACAAGACAGACAGATGAACACTATGCATAAACAACAGAGGTTTGATTATTACAAAGCAGTTTTAAATGAACAGGTGCAACCAAAAGTAGACAGTCAGTGAGCATATTGAGTTTGACTGTGCTTGGAATCCAAAACACTACAATAAAGTGTCAGTCTAAACCACCAGGATAGACTGGCAAACAAATTACTGAGGAAACAGCTTGCTTTGATATTTTTATATTGAATTCACAATTAATACAAATTCTATTCAAAACTGGTTAGGCTAAATCTGTATAATATAATCTGCACACCATACAGTATATAAAAATGATTCCTAAGATAATTGCAACAGTATATCACTTTTAAAGTACAGTACTGTATATCAATAATCAAAATAGCTATTGCCAGTATGGTATTGTAATGTTATAGGTTGGCTTACCTTTTAATCAAAATATTTTGCTTCCCAGTCAGTCAGAACATAGTCAGCTTCACGAGTTTAAAGCAGCTTTGAACACTGGTGGTCTCTGAGAAGCATTTTATTTTTCTCTACAGCTACTCCAGAATGTGTGTGATAGGGCATTTATAAACAGTTTCACAGATAAAGTCCACTGCAGCTGGGGCCCATGAGATAATTGCTTGGGAAATGGCTGAGCGATTGACAGCAGCATTGCCTAATAACAACACTTCACAATATGACTGAAATGAAAGGGCATTTTAATTAATGTGAAGCCAGCTACTTTATAAACCAATATATTCCAAGTCAGAACTAAAATAAAATCATTCATATTGGATGAATTCCTTTAACAGTGTATTACAATAGTCTCGATTGTCAACCCTCATATCAGTCTGTTTAATAGAGACAAACCTACTGTCTCAATAAAGAGGTTAAGTGAAATACATGCCTTTGAAATGCGTGTCTAATTTAGTGGACTGAGCTTCTCAGCGATGACCCTTTGGAATTGAAGGGACAGGGTTTTTTGTTTTGATCAAGCTCAAATATCAACAATCTTTCTCCAGGATATCTGACTGCACTTTTAACTCTGTAAGACCTGTTGCTGTAAGGTTACAGCATCACTTGTCACTTTTATGTCACTTTTAGCTCTCCAAAAAAACATTTGCAAATGTTTGTTTTTTAAAGACTACATTTACATAGCCAATGGGTCCTATTGTCTTGCCTCGCAATGCCATTGGATAATAAATGTGTATATAGGTCTGGCCATAAAGCCACGAACTCATTCCACCTGTAATAAAATTGGGTCTTACTGGCCACTGATCTTCTGTAACTACAGTTCTACAAAAGGCCACCAGATGGCGCCACAATTTCAGCATGATATCACTGAAACGCTTACAGTATTGTCGGACTGCTGTATAACTGCAGTTTGACTATACTACATTAGTATTTCCCTTAATGCTCCTTGACTATTAAAATACCAGGGGCTCTCCCTGGTAGACCAATGTATCCCTGTGGAGGGGGGCGAAATTTTTCTAAGTGCCAAAAATCTGATCTAATCTTATCCCGAAGTTTACAATAGTAAAATATTATAATATTTTAGACTATTCACAGTATCCTGTCTCATTCTTGCTCTTGGTCTTCTGTATACTGTATCTAGAATGTTACAAATACCTTAATCCCCTAAAATACTTACCTGATGCTAGCTATTTCACCCGTTCCAAAAATGTAGCCTACAGACATGTTTCTATATTTTGCTATTTGTTGCATGTGCTATAACTTTACAGTAGGTCTACATATTTATTTGTTAGGATGTAGGGCCTGAGTTATACAAAATGTCATCTCAAGTTTAATATTATAGAGAAGACATCAGATCAGAGATTAAGACGCTTTATTCAATATATCTAATGAAATGTGTCTTTGTTTAGTGGATGTCATCTTTTTGCACTGTATGAAATGTCTTGCATTTAGTAACTCATGATTTTGACACCAGGCTTTGTCAAATGTGACATTTAAATTGTGGACAATAAATGTCATGCTAATGTTTACATGCTGTCATCTTGTGCAGGTAACTAGATATGATCCAATACTGTACTGTATATGGGTGTCAGATATCCTAATTAGAATTACAACCCCTGTGGGTGGCTTTCAATGGAGGATTGGATGTCTCCTTCAAAAAATGCCCCCAAAAGGTTTAGATTACCAAACTCTGAATGATTTATGAGTCTCAAGGCAACATTTGTTGTACTCCCATTGCATCCACACTCTGGTGAGGCCTTTGATCTAAATGAATAACCTTAATGTTCACGTTGTGGTATTGAGACAGAAATATCCGTCAACCACACATTGATGTGGTTGATGCAAATCAGTCTGCATCATGCACCTTCTGATGTTGCATTCAAATATTGTTTTTGTGTATTTGCGTAATTTGATTATTTTTCGGATCTTTAACAAGATCAGGCTTGTGAGTGATAATAATCATTAAAACAATAGCGGCCGGTTGCTGATGTGTAGACTACTGTAGCCATAAGTGCAAACTCTGAGCAGTTTTCTCTGAATGCCAGTGACGTCACCTTGGCTTCACGGACTTCAGTCAGTCATCCAAACCTATCCGCAAGCAGCAGGAAGACTGAATCTGACTGGAATATTCACCGTCGCCGAACCGTATGAGGGTGTTTAAATCCGGTACATTTCTGTGTCTCGCTAATTTGTCCCTCTGAAGAAACCCTGTCGTAAGTAGCAGCTTTTTGTTTGTATTAAATAACTTTCGCACATGCTGCTAACGTAGCAGATCGCGTGTACTGTAGCCAACCTATATGAACAATGACATGAACGAGCATTAATACTTATTTTTGTAAGCATTACATCAGCACATTTGTACAATACAGTAGTGCTGCCCCTACTACTGTACTGAAATAATCTGCAGTCGTGGATCACTAATGATAAATGCACTGCGACATTATGTTTCTCATTTAGCTGCGTGATATAGCAGAATAACGCTGTGATAGTTGATAAAATCTTATTTCAATTTATTTATAATAATTTATAACTATCTTAAGTAGTGAGTGACCACAGTTGAACTTGACAGGAATAGTTATTTAGCACCCCTCTCTGGCTGGCAATATTATTTCCTTTTAGTTTAGGAAGATGCTAAGACTTGTTATTTGTTAAGTGTTTTTTGTTTTTTTATTATTATTATTTATTTTTTGTTGATTTAGTTTTTGTTGTTTTGTTTTTCTCTCCACTGTGTTAGCCTATATCCTGTTGGCCTACATCAGATATCCCAATGCATTCTCCATATCCTTTTACCTTAGAGAACAGGAAACAAGTGTGTTAGGATGTGAGCCTGAGTGCACTGCTTTGCTCCATAAGGTCAATATGACAGCAGGAAGCAGCGTGCATATGTGTCTGTATATCTTGGCAGTAGAGCAGGCATATATGTTTGACTTCCCTTGTATCACAAATTCTGACCAAAGCAGTTTGTTCTTCCTGGCCGGATTGACAATCGTTGGTTCTGGATTAGGGTCAAATACTAAGAGGATTTAATGCAGAGTCAAAGTTACTCACGCAGGACTGGAATCAGTTTCCTATAGTTATATATTTCTGATGCCTTGTTGTGGCAGACCAATTCCCTATAATGTTGGAGATCCAAAAAAAGACTTCAACTGACCCAATAGTTTGCCATCCTTGAGTCGGTAATTAGGCCTTTGTGGAATGCTGCTACTAGACAGACAGATATTTTTGTACTATAGTAAGTAGTCCTCCCTGTTGAGAGATAACAAAATATGTGCTGCTTTGGTGTGGAACAGCGATAATTACTTGACCTTCAAAAGAAATGTGAAGGCTTTACTCTTGATATCCTGGCAAACTATACTTACAGTAAGATAATTGAAAGGCTACCAAACATTCTAATCATCACTAAATACAATCAACATTGCAACATAAATGTGACTATAAAAGTTACTTTCACTGTTTGTTTACATACCATTTGAAAGGGCAGTCAGCTAGAGCTCAGAGATGCAGTAATGTAGTTCAGGATGACACGCAACCCATCATTCCCTGAGTCCCTGACAACTAACTCTAGACAGGCTGCAGTTATGGAATAATTAACATACTGTAGTTGGCAGTTTTTGTTATTTTAGGTTTCATTTGCAACCTTACAGAACCTTACTTAATGTACTTCTCATAGAGACTGATATGTGTATGACCATATTAGTCATGTGTTTCCCAAAAGACTAGCAGGTCAGATCTCTGAAAATGACCAACCTTACCCTCCCCATTCATCTTCTTGCTTTTGCCTTACATTACATTTACCTTACAGCAAAAGAGAAAAGAGGATTACTGGCATTACAGTGTTATAAATGAGTACTGTCATAAAACAATAAAGGGAGATAATACTGTTCTTAGAGAATAATCTTTTTCAAAGCATACTGAATTCTGTTAAGACAACAAGCAGACTCGGTATAGTCTAAACCTAAATGTATATTGTGTCACCATAATAGAAAGATATGTTTTCTTAATATGGACCTATTGTTTTTCTTTTTTTGTTGTTGCTAATTGACCAAGAAGCCTATTGTAGGCCAAGGGGTTTTATAAGGCCCATATACTTTCCATATTTAAAGTACTACCATATAATCCAACTGTTATACTATGTGTTTTTTTTGTTTCTTATACCCGGTCCTTGTTAAAACATTTGGCAAGTGGTTTGGGTTGAATGTACAGTAGGTCATTTGGCTGGTCACTTTGTCAGGTTACTTGTAGTAATGTTTCCACTCGACCACAAGATTCCCACAGGACAAATCCTCTGTTGTGCACCAGAGGGAAATCCTCTCTTAGAAAATAAGCAAGCTGAATAATGGGGTCAATGGAAAGCAAAACAAATTACAGTGGTGTGTCCAACTCCAGACCTGGTCACTTTATACAGGTGGCTGGCAAATGCCTCTGTAGTTGAATATAAATACTCTGTTTGTTGTGTTACATTAGTTTATTCCACATCCTGAAAAGTTGCTCTATGCAAAACAGCGGGACATTGTAACATTAAACTATAGCAACAGTATCCACAAATTCAGTACAGTAATGGTGCATCACCATGGCAAGGCCATTTAGGTTTTTCACGTTTAACTGTATGTATACAGTAGGTTCTAATACACTCAAGAGTGTTGTGCCCTTCAAATGTCACACCCCCCATCCCCTTACCCCTTTGTCCACAGAGCGAGCGTGCGTGCGTGGCTGTGCTGACCGTGAGTGAGGCATGGAGGATGGGAAGCCAGTGTGGGCGCCCCACCCCACCGACGGGTTCCAGCTGGGCATGATCATTGACATAGGAGCTGACGCACTCACCATAGAGCCACTGAACCGCAAGAACAAGGTTGGTCATGTCACATGCACACGCACACACGCACGCGCGCACACACCCGTGTGGACGCACACTCACAACACACACATAAACACTGTTTAGGGCCAAGACAACTTAAAGGCTGTGAAGGGAATTTAGGTGAATTTATATTGTGCCTGTAAAAACTGAATGTTGCGTGGTTTGCTACTGGAAACACACAGACCTCATGGACACACACAAACGCTTTATACCTCATGTGATAGCGCCCGCGCGAACAAGACAGCCACTTGGATTTGAGGTAGGGAAGGCCGTGTGCAGTGCGATGATGTGCGGAGGCATTAAAAAATAACGACGGCAGCAGGTGTACTGATAGTGTTGCCTGCGGGGTGAGCTGGTCATTAGGAGGAGAGGGCCACCTGTTGCACCTGAGACCCACACACACACACACGTGCGCGTCCCTAGAGCACACGCTTACAAGGAGCTGCGGCAGACGCTTTTGTTTCAATATCAAGTGTTCCCACTGCAACAGTTATTCCTCTATATCAGTGTTTACCTTAAGTCATATTCTAACATAACAGCTACAGTGTGACCCAGAGGGGAAATTCAGCCTTCAGAATATTCTCAACTCCTAGATTCTACAGTCTTCTAGAAACTGTGTTTGCACAAGAAGGGACACAAACTACGGACAATTGTGTTAGTTGAAGTATTAACATTAACCCTCCTGTTAACATTAATCCTCCTGAGTTTCAAACGTTTTGCCAGATGATGGCGCCATCTGATTGTGTCCAGAGGACAACAGAAGGGTTAAGGGCAATCATTTATATTGTGCTAATATTAACAAACATTAACAAGTAAAGTATAAATATATTTAGCTATAGCTAGATTTGAGAAAAATAATTTTTTAATAGAATTTGAATCATTTATATTTATTTTCAAAAACAAAATCATCGCGTGACCCCACTGTTCCAGAATCGTCTAGAATTAAAGGTCAATTGAAATGTGCGCTCGTCTGAATTACGTCTCACATGATCTGTGTAACAGACGGCTCAGCATTAGTAGCTTTGTTGCTAGCCTACGGCACGGCAACCCAATCCTGTCCAATGAGGGATGAAAGCCTCCTTGAGCGCCTCATTAAAGCCTCATCGCAGTGCGTGACCCTTTGCCAGTCTATGCTGGCAGTGCCCATGCATTTCTGGGCCATCACTTTGCCTCGTCTGTTTGCTGGACATATTTCCCACGGTTGTTATTGTGGCTGAGCATGCCCTCTTACATCCAAGGCAGCAAGTATATTCTGTTTTACCTACGGAATCGGACACGCACGGATATAGCTTGGTCATGGGTTCAGGACACACACCCAAAAACCCACACAATTATTATTGTGCAAAAGCTGTCATGTAGAGGTTATTGGTATACAGTTCCGTTAAAGGGACACTCCTATGTCTGAAATGAAAAGTTTTCAAAAGCCATGTTATAAAGTGCTACAAAGAGCTTCCAAGGCAATAATATGGAACAACATAGAATCGTTCCTGTCTCGTAAGAGGGTGTGTCACCTTATGTCACTAATTATGTTTTGCATTGACTTGCATGAAGCACTGGAAATATGAATGCAGCATTCTGGTCTGCATAAAGGGGGATCTTGCATATAATTCTGTGGGATCAGTCCCCCCCCCATCCCTCTCACCCACTGACTTCCAAATGTCAAATTCTGGTAAAATCAGGAAATAGTTATCTTGTCTTCTACGATGATGTTGCACTCCTAAAACCCCCATCACCCCAGCTTGTTCTCTTTTAGATGTGGGAGAGGCTTAATTTTAGCTGGTTTCAACCAATCAGCGGGGACGTTTTGGATTAATGAATGTCCCTCCCACAGTTACAAAAATGTGTTTCCAAACTGTGGCAACTTCCGATGTTTCTTGGGGTTCCGATGGTTCTATTGAAAAACAAGAGTGGCATGTTCTGATGGAGCTAACTTTAACAATATGGCCTTTTCCCGACCCTCGCTGTCCTTTCATCTGAGTTTCAGTGTCAGTAATTGCCCTGGGCCCTCTCTGTGTCCTGGGGGGAAGGTGGGTGGGGCGTTTAGTTATTTTTAATAATATAGTGGCTTGATTAGTTCCCACAAGATCTGCACAGAGTGCCATCTTACACTCCTTGCCTTCCTTTCAACATGTGAACGCTGCATGCAAAGACGCACTCAAACACACACACACACATTCAGGTGCCCGTATCCCATTGCCGTGCCACCAAATAATTAATTAGACTGCCATGTCTGTCCTTGTTTCTCTCGCAGCAGGCTTGTTCCATTGAGTTTATTTCCATTAACTCAGACTCTGAAAACAATCGACTGAGAATATAAGTAACTAATTTAACAAACGTTATTACTGTAATCTTTAAACATGATGAATGATTAATGCCGCCACATTTTACTTATCTGTTTGATTAATGCTTTTTCCTGTCAAATGAGTTTCAGAAATATCAAAAAGATATTGAAATGAATGTTCTTAGTAATTAAGTTGTACGTACTAAATTGACACACTACTCTGTTAGGGTGGCATGACATTGTGCTGTTGCATGATCGTTTTGTAGTACCGTTCACAAGAAATGACTGAATAATAAGATGTTTTCACGCTGCAGACTTTCCTGGCTCCTATGAGCCAAGTTTTCCCCGCTGAAGATGACGTCAACAAGCATGTAGAAGACAACTGTAAGTGCTTCTACCTTTTTTTACATAATGCACCAGTAGTCATATACACACTGATGAGAACTATTGTCCAAATCAATTTCTCCTCTCACCCGCCATTTTAGGTTCTCTTATGTACTTGAACGAAGGCACTCTCCTGAATAACGTCAGAGTGCGGTACAGTAAAGATCACATCTATGTACGTATTCCCACTCCACACAGTGCATGTACGCAACATGTCTAGCCTAGCAAAAACCACAGCGCTAGTATCCATGGTAACTATTAGCTTTTTCCATGGCTCAAAGCCCAACTGCTATCCAGTTGCATTAGAGGCAGAAGGGTAGAAGGAACCGTATCCGTTCTTCCCTGGGGGAGGAATGTCAGATGGTGAAAAGGGAAGGAAAACTAGGAAGGGGTAACTCAGCCCCATCTCCATCCCCAGTTACTATACTTAGGGAATGAATACTGTAGCAGCTGGTAGAGGGGAACAGACAAGCCAGGGTGTGTCTCACTTTTAATAGACCACCTTGTTAGCGCTTTCCCTCTGTTTGCAAGAACGTTCCTGCTTTTTGTAGGCGAACCGGCGGATGTCTGACTACTGTGTGAGCACCTTCTGAATTCAATGAAATGTCAATGATAATACAAAAATAACACCAGCTCAGGTTAAAACAGTTCCAGTGACTAATGGTATTAGCTTGTAGTGAACACACTGAATGTCCCCATCAAACACTGTTTTAAGGAAGTATACCTTGGCTTTTATCCCCTTATTTTTCTTACCGGTACCAGTGATTTACCATGTGTTTTAATTTTATTTATATTGTTTTTCTTCCCTCACAGACCTATGTGGCCAACATTTTAATAGCTGTGAACCCTTATTTTGACATACCTAAACTGTATGCTCCTGATACAATCAAGTCGTACCAAGGGAAGTCTCTGGGCACTCAGCCACCTCATGTCTACGCTATTGGTGAGAACATTGAGCTCTCATAATCACTATTGGAGGAGATATAACTTTTATGTCTGCCAGTAAACCATGACAGTACATTTGTTAAAAGAAATAGATCAAATAAATCTAGTTGACATAATCACAGTGTCTTTAGGAGTTTCTACTGTAAGTAACCTTATACTGTAGAATAGGATACCATATATGGGTATGTGTGTTATATAGATTATACATTTTATTTTAATCTTCTAAAAAAAAATTTAATAGCTCTACTATGTAGCTTGACTTAAAAAAAATGGATGTAATGCTTTTTTACTCTCCAGCGGATAAAGCCTATCGGGACATGAAGGTTCTCAAGATGAGCCAGTCCATTATAGTATC
Organism: Aphredoderus sayanus; assembly: GCA_027564795.1. Classification (NCBI taxonomy): domain Eukaryota; kingdom Metazoa; phylum Chordata; class Actinopteri; order Percopsiformes; family Aphredoderidae; genus Aphredoderus; species Aphredoderus sayanus. Next base: position 1,909,631 of record JAODUG010000015.1, on the reverse strand, counting down.
TGGTGAATCTGGTGCTGGGAAGACTGAAAACACAAAATTTGTCCTCAGGTTTGAAACCTATTGTATTACCTGCCCACTACACCTTTAAATCTGAATTGTACTGTAGTCTCATGTTGTAACTTTAGATGCTAGCAGTTGTTTAACTATCACATGTTCACTAGAAAATGATCATCATTAAAGCTTTTTTTTAATGGTTGTTATTTTTAAGAATTTAGACAAAAAATAACTGTTATAGTTCAAATATGTTCCTTATTTTTAGATATCTCACAACATCATATGGTACTGGTCAAGATATTGATGAAAGAATTGTTGAAGGTAACAAATGAAAATATAATGTGTACTTATCACATTGATTTGAAGTTGAGCAGATAAAGAAAACCTACAGTAGATTAATACATTTTAATGGTCTTTATTATGCAAAATTTCAAGCAAATCCCCTTCTGGAGGCCTTTGGGAATGCAAAGACTGTCCGGAATAATAACAGTAGTCGCTTTGGGAAGTTTGTGGAAATCCACTTCAATGGGAAGGTAATTTAACTTTAATATTCTGGTAATAAATATTTAACCAAATGCAATAGTGCTGGGAATTATATTATTATTATTTCATATCAGACAATTATAATATGTATTTATGTTTGTTTTCTATTAATATAAGTCAGCCATTGGTCTGTCCTTACGTCAACAGAATGAAGTAGTGGGTGGCTTTGTGTCCCATTACCTGCTGGAGAAATCTAGGATCTGCATGCAGAGCAGTGAGGAGAGGAACTATCATATTTTCTACAGGTTGTGTGCTGGAGCCTCACCGGACATTAAGAAGAGGTTACATCTTGACTCCCCAGACAGTTTCAGGGTCAGTGCTGTCCTGTTTTATCATGTTGTCATATATAGGACAGGTTTGTGTGCGTACTGACTAAAAACAAAAGTGAATGTAAAACAAAATATTTTAAATTCATTATTATTTAAATACATTCTAGTGTGGATAATCTTTTTTTTCTCAAAGATTTTACTATTTTATATTACTATTTCTATCTACTATTCAGTTGTTTTAAGTAGTAATTCTGCAGAGGACCACTAGATGGCATGCATTTGTTGTCATTGGGGTGGGTTTATACCGTAAGGTTAATAGATCAAATTTACTATTCTGTACCATTCTGTGTAATTATCACCATAACAGGGAATATTCCAGAGACAAATGGGTTTATTTTTTCCTTTATAATTACTTGCTCTGCAAAAACATTGCAACGGATTAACCATTGCTAGCTGTTTGGTTTTTTTCTTTGTTTAATCACAATATTGTTATATACAATCCCTAAGGTGTTAGCGAAATTACCTTGGATATGATTCCCATCGACTAAACTATGAAGAAAGATTGAAAGACGACAAAATAATTCTTTAAGATGATGAAACATTTTCCTCAATCCCCTACAGGTTTTCCCCACAAGAATGGGAAAAAAAATAAATAAAGGAATGGCATGTTTGATTAAATCATACAATTATTAATCATAGATTTTTGATTGTTTTTGGTGTCTCTCACCTTTCACAGTATCTGAATCGAGGGTGTACCAGATACTTTGCTGACAAGGACTCTGATAAGCAGATACTGCAGGACCGCAAGAGTCAGGAGGTAATGTCATATCTTTTACTGGTGTTAAACGCTTACTGTTTTAAATGTTGTTTTTTGTTTTCTAAGATGCTGATTGCCAGTTGTCACATAAATGGAGAATATCATCAAGTGAAACAAGCAAAACAGTGTGACAACACTATAAAGTATGACACATACATAATTCAGTTTGATATACATCATTATTTTCCTAGGATTTTAGGCACAGTGTGTGGGATGGGTAAACACTGAATACAAGCAAGTCACGGTGAAAAGTGAATTTCAACTCAAGAGGTTGTTAATCAGGATTTTTTATGCTAGGAAATTAGTTCAGGTCTGTGTGCTTGATGAATTATGTACGATTTTAAATAGAAGTGGGTTTTTGTTGTGGTGTGCCGTGAGCCATTGAGAGATTTGTAATTACTATTGTGGTTAGCATGTACTAGAACCAAGTTGACATTTTTCTCCCTCAGGTGCTCATTATCAATCCATTCACTTCACCTCTTTCTCAGACATGGAAAATAGCTGTTTACAATATGCTAATGTATTTTTTTAAGAAAATGGGTGAATGGGTGATAAAGAATTTTTAAATGTTTCTGCTAAAATGTTGGCCCTTGCAAACAATACAACATACAGTATAATTACTGGTAATTATGTTTAGGATTTCAGAAATAAATGTGTCACTTTGGATATTAAAGATGCATTCCCTCCCTTATCCTCACTAATTTTTTGGGCCATGCTGCATGGCATGCACATTGAGGAGTGTTGTCTTTCAAATGTGCTATGAAAATAATAGTGTGTGTAATTGATATTGTATGATAGTACTAATCAGTGGAATGTTCATATTTTTATCCTGCTGCCCGTGTGTTATTCAGGATTATAAGGTGATACTTACCATTCTAAAACTGTCTACTCTGTTTCTGTTTCTTTGCTTTTTTGGTTTTGTTTTGTTTTCTGTCTTGTATTGTCAGTAATGTAAACACTGAAACACTCAGGATTTACATGCTGCCGGTGTGTCGTGTAAACAGGAACTTAGACTGCATGCTTCCTGTCTGCATGGGGCTGCTGTGTGGGTGGAGAAATGGGGGCTTGATGTTTGGTAACAAGCACTTTAAAAGCTAATAATGCTTTTCATTTAGTGTAGGAGATGGGCATGGTCCAGGAATGCATTCCAAGTTCATTCCAAATATATTTTACATAGTTTTGATCATAATTTTGCAACCTAGATGAAATGTCATTGCATGATTATGTCCATAGCTTTATATCAGTGGTTCCCAAAGTGGGGCCTGGACCCCCCAGGGGAGTCGCAAGATTATTTTCATAAATCAAATCAGAAATAGCATATTTTAGACATACCTGCTCTGTATGACTGTCTGCCACTAGAGTAACTAATCACAATAAGCTCACTATCATCTCAGACTTACACAAATGTTCTGTTGGCCACAAACATGCACTAACATGCACGTCCAGCCAGTCAGGCTATGAAAACAAAGAACAGAGGAGCACGGATTAAAACACACACAAAGGGAGTGTGATGTCATTCTCTGCCCAAGGTGCAATTACGTCCTGTATTTACTCCAAGAAAATAGGTGTTTGCTGCTATTAAAAGTTTACATTTAAAATATTGTACATAGTATATTTAACTGTATTTTAATTTATTGGCTCCTAACTGCCATATCCATAGGTTTAATATGTTCACATCATCCATTGACATTTTGCCGTCTTTCTTTATTGCTTTGAAAATACTCTTGAACTAGAACAACCTCTGTGCTGTTTTTAGGCAGAGGAATTTCAAAACAAGGCTTGCAGTAGTAGAGCAGTAGTAGGTCAATATTAGGATGGTGTTTTTGGTGGTGGTTGAGATGGTTATTTCAACAAGCTGGTGCATTGTTACTGACCGTCGGTTTATCCTATGCAAAATGCAGTAAGTTATTCACTTTGTACAGTATGTCTGCTTTAGTATTGTAGGGCTGTCATCGACTAAAGAATTATTACTGAATTATAATGTTGTAAGATAATTCATCGTCTGTAAGCACACTGGAGACGTGCATATACTGTAATTGTAAACGAAATATGCATAGAAGAAAGCATAAAATCAATCAATCGACTAATAAAATAGACCAAACAACCAATTAGGCTACTGATCGACTGTAAGATTTTCTGTCTTCGCCAGTTAATTTTTCCATCAGACTCACTCAATAGCTATTTAAATAACTTTCCAAATTATCAGATGTTTTCTCTGACACGCGGTAGATTACATTTCACTTATGTGACCAATGATCGAGGTGATATAATCAAACTGCAATTGATGGACTTTCTCCTCATGCCCCCATGTTTACCCCCTACCTCCCCCTTCCCCTCAGCATGTAAAGGAGGGTGCCTTGAAGGACCCTCTCTTGGACGACCAAGGGGATTTTAACAGGATGTGTGTGGCCATGAAGAAGATCGGCCTGGATGACACAGAGAAGCTCAACCTCTTCAGAGTAGTGGCTGGGGTGTTGCACTTGGGAAACATTGACTTTGAAGAAACTGGAAGCAGCTCAGGTAGGCCAGATCATTATGGACAGGATAATCTAGTGGCCTGTTTGACTCCCAGCCGGAAGGTTGTGGGTTTCATCGCCCATGTTGGCCTAACTGTAAGCATGCTTTAGCAAGAAGCCTTCGACCTGTTTGCTACTTAAAGGTGGAGTCAGCGATTGACAGTCATTACACTTTTTGTAAAATTCAGCGAATATCTCCTCGCAGTATGCTAGCTGCCTGTTCTGTGTGCGCTGAAGAAATAACCCAGTATGCTAGCTGCCCGTTCTGTGTGCGCTGAAGAAATAACCCAGTATGCTAGCTGCCCGTTCTGTGTGCGCTGAAGAAATAACCCAGTATGC
>JAODUG010000015.1:1882399-1898466 GCA_027564795.1 Aphredoderus sayanus | reverse complement strand
AGAGAGAGAGAGAGAGAGAGAGAGAGAGAGAGAGAGAGAGAGAGAGAGAGAGAGAGAGAGATACAGAGACAGAGAGAGAGAGATACAGAGATACAGAGATACAGAGACAGAGAGAGAGACACAGAGATACAGATACAGAGACAGAGAGAGAGAGATACAGAGATACAGAGACAGAGAGAGAGAGATACAGAGATACAGAAATAGAGACAGAGAGAGAGAGATACAGAGATACAGAGATACAGAGACAGAGAGAGAGAGAGATGCATTCAGAGCAGTGAGAAGTTCGCGGCCTCAGCACAGCACACACATCGTCCCAGGAGAAGTATCTATGTTGACGGGGAGGGAACAGGGGGAGGGAACAAGGGGGGGCGGGTGGGGAGGGTGTACAGGCAGGATATCGCTTCATGGGGACAAAAGCCGAGGTAGCCGACCCAGAAATAAAACACCACTTCACAGCCGGTTGGCCAGGGGTTGTTGGGCAGGGGGCTGCCACGAGGGCGAGAAGGCACAGCCACATCAGCACACAAGGAAGTAAGCGGCACTCTCCCTATGGGCGGACGTGGACTTGTGTGGGGGGGGGGCAGTAGGTTTCAAGACTTCATGACTTCCATGGGATTCGAGTGATAGCGACATTTCAATTCACCCCAGGGTAAAACACTAGAACAGAAATAACCGAATCTCAAGGGAAGTCACGGCATTGCAGCGGCGTGTTTATCGCCTACAGTACACAACACAAGCTGGCCGGGCGGTGATAAGCCAATCAAACACAGGCGCCACCATGCGGGGGATCGGGGAAGGCGGGGGATCGGGGAAGGCGGGGGATGGGAGGGGGGGGGGAGGGGGGGGGGGTGGATCAGAATGGATGACACAAATGGACCCTGACTTACTTGGGCGAGGCGTGGCGGTGAGCGAGCGAGCCATGTGGGAGGGTGGTGAAGGTATGCTGGGCATGGGGGGAGCTGCAAGGCGCAGGGGGCGAGCTGCCCCAGGCGGTGAACGGGAAAGATGGGGACTCGGGACTCCCGTCCCAGGAACTACAGAGCGTGGAGTGGAGGGAGGAATACGGGGGAGGGGAGGGGGGGAAGGGGCATATGTCCCCCGCAGTAGGGCCGAGGGGCGGAGAGGGCCGCGGGCAGCGTCGGGGGGGTGGAGTCAGAGAGACAGCGCCGGTTCCCCCAACGGCGGCGCCACATGGGTGGAATGACGGGCGGACAGACAGATGGACAGGGACAGTGACAGGGAGTTAGTGAGTGGTCGTTCAGACGCGGAGGGCGTTTGGCGAGTGCTGGAAGCACGGCGCTCCACTATACCCCGTCTTCCACTGCCCTAGGATCAGCCCACGCTGCAATGTGTTGGCTGCCTTTATAACAGAGTCACTAGCTTACCGACTAACCCAAAGAACGCACTTTGTTCCCTTTGGGCAGTCTGGAGTAAAAACTAAATACGACAGAAAGAAAAACTACATATATCAATAAAGTTATCATTTAAGTTTTTACATGACAATATAATTGGCCAGCCGCATGACTATAATCAACATATCAACCAAAATACAATTAAATGAAAGATAATATAAATGAAATGTAATTTCAAATTCAGTACAATAAAAAATAAAATTCCATGTGTGTCGATATGAACATTATTCTACATTATTAATGTAAACCAAACAAACTGTATTATACCATATTGCACATATGCACCCCTCTGTCGCGGTTCTATATTGTTTTAATGATTTAATACTACATAATTTTATTAGGATTGCATATGTAAAGCTTTATACTCTTATCATCCCTATTTTCGCTTAGAACTTGAAACTATAGCTTGATCAATTCCTTGTATGTGCAAACTTACTTTACTCACTGAAATCTGATTCTGAACCTTGCACACAAAAGGACTGAAACTTGCAGCAGGAAATAAGGTATTTGTTAAAAAGGCAGTACAGCGTTGACTGCAGACCAAAGTCAGGCAATAAAACTTGTCATTGTCTTTTCGTGCAGCGGCACTGCACAGCCAGCAGTGATGCTCACCGTACGGATGCCATATACTCACCGAATGTCATCCAAACTGAGGCTATTTCTGGAACAATATGCACAAGGAGTTAGTGGCTGGGCCTCATAGCCACACTGACACCACACCCCATGGGAACACATACTGTAGCATGCAGCGATCTATTTACCTTCCAACTCCAGGTTAAATTCTAACAACGTTAGAAATAGAGCATATACTGTACTGTAAATACTACTGGTAGCTCTATAGATGATACAGTAAGCAGAGATGAGGGCTTGCTCGCACAATAAAATCTAGGAGTGTCCCTTTAACTGAATGTATATCTGCTTTTTCATTCATACATACATACATACATACATACATACATACATACATACATAGCTATAGCACATACTGTACTGCCACTACATTGGAGTAACCATTGACATAGAGCGTATTAGTGTGAGACGTATGGCCAAAGTATAGAACCAAACGCATGGCCTCATGCAATGAGGATGTGGACGAGCACTCGGGCTCTTCAACATATACTACCCATACTACAGGTCTCAGCGCACAACCTCAACGCATGTGCACCGCCACTGTGTTGTGATAGTGTCTGATAGTTGGAATTGTTTTGGTCAGTATATTTTGGCCTTTAATATGATTGAACACAACATAATGGCACCATTAGTTGGAAGAACTGAACTTCGTGCATGCCAGCATGCACACACACACACACACACACACACACACCCACAAACACACACATACTAAATACATGCTAGAGTGAAACCTACCTGCTCAACTTGGAGTTCCTGGCGGGGGATTCAGCCCCTCTTAGAAGTTGTCGGAAGTACTATAGAGGGACATGGGAAGAAGCAATCATCCATCTATTCCAAGTGAAGACATCATTCTCTCAGCAGCTCAAAGTCACCACAACCCCTTTAAAAGAATATGCTGTAACAATATTAGCAAGATCATTGTGACTGTGATGAGTTACACATTTTAATATGAAGCCCTAACCAATGCTTGCTTACGCTTTGTTTCTTGTCTAAGCAAATATAAGAGGTGTCTCTGCTCTTGACTGAGGCTTGATATAAACAATGGTCTGCCGAAAATCCCTATTTACCAAAACTATTATTCACTGGTGGACAATGGCTGTTCACTGCCCAGCTGTATTCAATGAGGGGAGCAAAAGTATGGGGATGGTACAATGCCAAATGTGAGCTGTTTGTGTGTCAAGTATGGATGACACGGCCGGTGTTGAATAGTGGCAGAGAGATCGGAAGATAATGGTACAACAGAGTTGCTAAACTCGCTTTTATCAGAAATGTTCACTTTTATGGTTGTACGCAAGCCAAGCAGATATCTAGGAATTTACCATATGAAAGACATTAAGCTTTAGTCTTAGCCGAATACATAAAGTGGTTTATGGACAAACATATAGCAGTTACTGTGGTAATTTTCTAGCTAGTTTAAATATCAGAATAGATTCTAACCTCATCACTGTGGCAGAACATGGGGGTGAAAACATTCTCCAGGAGAGATAGGACATGTTCATAAGCTTCAAATAAACATCTCATAGTCTGCAGTTTTACCACTTCCACATACGGACCTTCTGCAACTGGGGAAGGAGAACACAGTGAAGAACACAATGGTTAGCAATGATTTGATCATATGATTTGCTCAAGTAATGATTTAACGGCTGCTTCTGTGGCCCATTCACATACTGTTGCGTATTTCTTCCACTATGAAGGGGTCAAAGCGGATCTTATCAATGCTCTCGTCCAAGCAGTACGTCTCATAGATCTTCTTCACCTCCTGATGTAGAACCATCATCTCTGAGTCTGACAGCTCCGGACAAAGTATCTTATCATTGAATTCCTCTACGAGGTAAAAAACATGAAGAAAATATGTCAGAATATCTAAGATCTACATAGATTTAATTGCCCTACTGCGACCAAAACTGTGGGTCTATAAATGTACTATATATTTATAACTGTATAACTGGAAAAAAAAGAGAAATAAACTGTATTGCATATATCTAATTTGACTTCAGCTCAATGGTAATAGTAGTAGTACTGCTGCAGTCCTCGTGATGTGAACGGTGCCCCCTACCAACGGTAAGACAGAACTGCAGGACGTGAACCGCTCCCTCCTGCTTCAGGAAGTTCATGAAACGGAAGAGCAGGTCCTGCTGTCCCCTGATCTCCTTCAGCTCCAGCTTTAGCACCTGCAAGGGAGACGGAAAGACGAAACAGGGAGCAGGAAGTTAAGAGAGAGAAGAAAACAAGAAAAGACAATGAATGCTGAAAGGAGTCATTCCATGAAAAACTAATATTTCTTCTTGTTTTTGAAAATAGTTCTATCGATGTGACTTGGAGACGTACTGGGCGTTTCAATACTTGCTACATAGAATCTCCTCACAGTTTGTTTGGTAACATGGCAACCCATATACTCAGCTGTTTCGCTCATCCCGCAAATGCATGTTCCTTACAAATGTGGCACCATTTAAAAGGGACATAAACAGGTTTTCCAATGGTATACGATTTATTGCCAAGAAGCATTTCTACAAAAAATAAATAATCTACCAAACACAAATGTCCTTACTTTTTGTGCATAGTTTATAAGTAGCCTATTTGTCATCATTATTTAGTACCAGTACCAAATGCTCGCTTTCATTACCATCTTATTTCATCTTATATATGCTGTCTAATGCTGATATGATATGCATGAAATATAAAATCGGAATATGTTCACACAACCATTGTGGACAAATTGGAAGCGGTTTAGTAGCTATACACCGACAGTCATGGTCCATCATCTTGTGCATCTGTATAGCTGAAAGGCAGCAATCTACAGCAGTAAAACAAACATGTGAATGTTGTTCAACATACTACAGCCCAACTCCACCCTGTTTTGTAACCTATTCATGTTCATTAAATGTGTAGTAAACATTCCAACATCCTGAATGCAGGGTAAGCACACTAACCCTAAGGGGGGTAGGGGGGAACAGTGGCTAGCTGGATTTAAAGCAGCAGTCACTCAAAGTGACTGTTTCTGAGAACATCGGCATATTATGATGCTATTATGAACTACCCACACACTGATTCTAGGTCAATGTAGTTTCTGAACTGGATGTAACACTTACTGAGGGCTTCTTGCTGCGGGGTTCAGAGTACTTCTGCAGGAACGGCACCAATGTTGACGTGGGATCTGTGGCTTGCTCAGGCTGAAATGATGCCAGTAAAATCTTATCGTATTACATCCAAACAGTTAAATGTAAGTAGTGCCATGCATTTACATTCAAGAATACGGGAAGAATTTTCATTTGACTACTTGACTACATCTACTTACGGGCGAGTTGTCAATGAAGATCAACAGCAGATGATTTACAGTGTCCTAAACATTAAAAAATACCAGCAAGTATATTAACATAACCCCAGTAACAACATTTCAAGTATTATTTTGTCTCGTATAATATTCTGGAAAAGACAAACATTGCATAATTTAATGGAAATCCAGAATGAACTAAATAGTAATCTTGTTTTAAATCCACTAGCATGCTAGTGGAACAAAGGAGTGTTTACCCGAATTAAAGTTACAGTACACTCCATAATTGCGTTATAGTAAACCCCACATTTTCTTTCCCAGCTTACAGCACACACAACTGGGCACAAAATTGCACAATCCCATAGGGGAACGAACATTGTTACATATTTATAATGCTTAAATATAGAATTTAATGTTGACATATTTTTTTTAATGTTTCCATGTTTGTGGGGTTGTTGTACTGTATCGAAAAGGGCTTGAAATCTGCTCAAAATTTAATTTATCCCAGATTTCCCTATAACTTATTTTTAATCATTTATGTATTGTAACCAATCATTTGGGACATATACTGCCACTCCCAACCATACAGTCAATCACGATAGCCAATCAAAGCATGTAAACACTTTTTGAATATAAATTAAAAGTTCAGCACCAACTGAAATTAAATGTTGAGTTCAAAGGGATAAAACATGTGTCCAAAATGATACGAGGCTTTACAGACTATGCTTAATCTGCATCTAGGAAAGCAGCCCTTGGTGTGTCTACACTCACAGGATCAGCCAAATAGTCCATGGAGGGAAGGAAGACAGAACCAGCCAAGACTTCTCTTATCAGGAGAGTTAGAGATCTGAGAGGAGTGGGAACAGATAAGCCAGTGGGAAAGTGAAAAGAGTAACGAAAAGAATCATTCTTATCTACCTTTCTACAGGGCAGAACACTGACTGATGTTTTGGCATAGAAGAAGAAATCAGTGGTTCTCAATAAGGGGTTTGGCATCCCCTGGGGATCCATAACATTAATTTTGGAGGGCCATGGAAGGATTTATAAATAACCGTTAAGAGTTACCTGCAGTCGGAAGCTTTGGGAGGCAATATGTAAGGGAACAGGATCTCTGTAAGCTTTCTCAGGTAGAGAAGCTCGTCTCTTCGGCTGCGCAGGGCTACATGCAGATCAGGACCATATTCCTCCAGTGCAGCTTGCTGAAGAAACTCTGTGTTCTTTACTGTAGAGGAGCGGAATGTAGCATAAAGTTCCTTTTTTTCCCTTTTATATTGTACTCACTTCTGAATTGACTCAGGAAGGATTTCAGAAATACCCTTCTGTCTCGCTTTGCTGATTATTTCAATGTGCTTCATGGAAACTTTAAGCAGCTTTTGTGTGATAAGTGCTGCCACATTAACCTAAACAAAATAAAAGAGCAGAAAACAAATCATTCATTTGTCATCTGCTATGTGTGATCACTTGCTAACCCAGATGTAACTCATACACTTACCTTTTGGACTCGACGGACCAATACGGCAGCAAAGAATCGCAAAGTCACCCTCAACTCATCAACAAACGCCTCATCATCCGTTATGTCTCTACAGATAAAACATTGCCAAACAAATTTAAACAGACAGTGTGAAAATAATTCCACTGTCAGGTCTAGTAGAGGACTTACCTATACCAAGGATACACAAAATTCTCTAAAACCAATTCCAATATCTGTAGGAAACGTAAAGAGTAGTTTAAAGTATTGCATATTTTAGTTTAAATTATATTAATAGCAAATTTGTAGTAATGGTAAATTAAGCAATACACTATTTTTAAATAATATTTTGTATGCCATGGCCTTACCTCTGAAAGAGATGCATCCACCTTAGAAGGAACTTTCAGGTCCAGCCATGGCTGATAGTTTTCAAGTAACAATGTTGGTCTGTCAGAAAGCAAAAACAAAAGTTTACTGTGTGGCCACTAGAGGGGGTGTAAAATCAAGGATATAACTACATAAACTTTGTATATAAATATGTGATGATGAGCAAGAGAAATATGTATTAAGACCAAACTCGTTTTTAACATAAATCAATTTTGCCCTGAGATAAATTGTTTGAATTATAGTGCAATTTATCAAATGGACATTGGCCAGTATAAATTGTGTGGACAGATTAGATATCTGGTGTAATCTCCTGTCATTCTCAAATCATTCACTAACTATGTCTGTAGGTCTGCTGTCAGCCATGCTGCAATATTACACAAGAAACAGGAATACAATACACTGACAGTCCTCAACAACTGAACTAACCTGTGCCTTTTACACTTGATTTTTCCACAGACTGCACAACTGTGACCCAGTGGAAATGGCTCCTGTTGATATGACTTACAAGACAGAGAATACGTGTTGGAAGAAAAACAGCCTTTATCATTAGGTGAATCTACAGATATTGTACATTTCCAACATTATCCTCTAAAACATTGATTTATGCTTGATTTAAAATGTAGCCTACTTTCCTTGCTGGACAGTATAGCATTAACAACAACTATCACAAGATTATGACAATGTTATTATCCTATTGAAATCACTTCCACGTTAGAAAGTTCAAAGTAGTTTTGGGTTGCAATGAGATACTACTGCACCATACAGTAACACCATAAATACATTTGTATAGAGCATGCATGCTCTATACATTTGAGATGTAAAATTGTTCCTAAAATGCATAGACGTATATACGTCTATGCATATCATATAGATGTATGCATAAGATGCATACATCTATATGACATATGCCGAATCGTAATAGTAGGCCTACTTTCAGTCATGAATCGCACCTTACCTTTACCTTTGTCTTAATGGAGACATAAATGTTGGGCAGCAAAGACTCAGGACCCAGTGAGCAGTAAAACGTGACCACCCCAGCAAGGAAGGACCAAAATACCATCATGATGTGTATGTATCTACGAAAACATGATTGTGTTAACTTAAGGAACATTGTCAGGAAAAGTATCACAGCGGCTAGCTGGTGCAAATATTTAGCCAAATGTTTACGGTGTGTGATTTGATGGCGAACGCGTACCTGTTTAGGAGGACAGTGGACAGCAGCAGGATCAGGAGCAAGAAGCAGAAAAGCGGATACTGGCGGCCGAGCTCTCTCAGCAGGTCCAGCTTCATCCTGCGACTAATTTTTTGCAAATAATCTCGAACGCACCCCATGTCGTGGCTTGGCTTTGGCTGTGCAGGTGTGGGTCTATGCTACTGTAAAATACATGGATGTGATGTTTAAAGGGCGTGTACGTGAAACAGCGTAAAACCAGAGCAAAACCAATGTAACGTTGGGCGATTATTTAACACAAGCAAACGAAGTCATATTGCGATTCACCGGCTCAAATAAACCACAATCCGGCTATCGCCCATGAGCTATGTATTTCAGTTTACTGTTTAGCAAAATGTTTTGAATGTCAGTCAGTCACGCACCGTAGAGATGAATATAAGCACGATATCGCCGTGGAGCTGTAGGTTCGGTGATGTAGACTAGCCGTTACTTGCAAAAACTGTATTGGCAACCCAGCATTGTTTCATATAGACTATTAAATAACTCGTTATAATGGCCGCTGCTGAATATTATGTTGAGTGTGCTGTGCAGTCCTGGTTTTCGGCGTGAGACGCGTGATGTCACCTCCGCCCGGGTCACTACAGCACGGGATCACGCACCCTGCTGCTAAAAACCGCTACAACATTGATGTGATACGTATTAGTATGATCTTATAGGCTTCATACAAGTTGTCTTCTCCAGCTTCAACGTAAGGGTCGTTACAGATTAGTATGAAACATAATGGTGTTCCATGAATTATAAATTCAGTGCACATTTAAATGCAGTGCTCACAATAACATTTCTGACAGTAGCTGATCATTATGATAGGGTCCCAAAAAATAATTGTACAATTCAGGGCAGGCAGTAATTTCCTCAGCAGATTCAGCTCCTCAGGTTGTCATCCAAACATTAAGACACAGATAGAAATCAAAAACTTTATTACAAAAATAAGTTACACTCACCTCCATTGTACAGTATAAAACAATTTATTTGCAGGAATGCAAAAAACGTTGTTGGCCACCAACAATAGTTTAAAACTGCTAACATCTTTTTTTTCCAAAAAGGTGGTTGTAATGATTTTATTGAAGAGGGAGTTAACTGTATACAAAACCGGGGATTGAATAGCACAGTTTCCTTTTGCTATACCTGGAAATAGAAATCATTCACTGCAGTATCCCTTCTACCACAAAGTAGATCCCTCACTGCAACATAGCAGCTAACAATAGGCACACATGCTCGCTGGCTGGGCAATATGGCAATTCAGTCATAAGTCAAGACAGACTTAGAGCTGCTATATGGTTGCTGACTAGGGAGCTGGGAAGGGATCGTCAAAGTTTTACATGATTGGGACAATTACTGGATTATCATGGTATTCTACATTATTGTGGTATTGTTCAAAATTCTTTAATTGGTGTTAATATAAAACAAATCCACTGAAATAATGTGGCACAAAAGGGACACTGCAGGGCATTTTTTTTAAAACAAAGGCAGTTGGATGCCTCTGTGGTGTTGAAGCCTTTACAAAAGTAACATTTTTTTTCCTCGAAAAACTATACACCAGTAACTACATACTCTGAAAAAGCAATGCCGCTAATTCAGTTCAAAATAGGATAAAAGCAGGGCTTGTTCAGGCTCATCATATGAGATTGTTTTGCATGCCCAGTTTGACTGTTTGCAGTGTCAGAGCCACAGCTAAAATGCTTATATTACATTAGGTACATTGTTTTCTGCGCTGCTGCTCTTGTGCATATTTTGTATGTGAAACAAGCCCTGCTTTCATCAATATAGTTTCCCTATTTACAGTACAGGCCGGGTAGTTTAGTCCTCTGTACTGAGGTAGTCAACCAACCCTTTAAAGACAAGTTCTGAAAAGAACCACTTTCCTGGAATGCCTGACTTATCGATGCCAGGTGGGTCACCCTAAAATCCTGCAAGTGTTCTCAAACATCCAAATTAAACGATTAAGATTAACATGGATATTCCGACAATAAAAATTGCGATTAGCACAAAAATATACAATAGCATCAAGCTCCTTTGAGCCACTTCAAACCTAAGAAACGTAAAAGTGCAAATTCTTCAACAATTTAAAAAATAAAAGAAAAAATACATGGCATGTTCAGGGACAGGGTAGATTGTTGGGAAAGGGGGGGGAGAAAAAAAAAAAAGGAGTTTACATAGGGGCTGGGTATAAGGGCCTGGAACAAAGACAGATGGTAAGCGAGTATTCAGAATCCTCCGGTCATCTTTTTAAAAGGTGGCAGTTCGAGAAGGGGGAGGGGTGGGGGGCAGGTTGGGGAGATGCTTCTTCTGTAAGGCTGGAATATCATTGGACCTTTTTCGTTGAGTTTCTTTTTTTTCTGTCAACATCCATTGCAGCTTACGGTGCAACCCCGCACAGCAAGTCAGTCTCCACTGTGACAGGTCAGGACCGCCCTCGGACACGTTTCCCTGCTGGACCAATCAGAGGACAGATAAACTTAGACTAGAATTTTTGAAAGCCAGATACCCAGCGCTCTGCATGTCAGTGCGGTGTAACAGTAGTGTTGACAACGATAGCGGGGCACCGCAAAGCAAGCACTGGAGTGCTTTGCATATGCACAAATGTGTTACCTGTAAAGAGGAGCAGAGTTGAGTGGGTGGTTATGAAATAATGCACCTGTCAAAGATAAGTTTTGAAGCAAATAACTGGTGCACCTATGAATATTTATAAAAAATACCCAGATACAGTTTTTATTATTACACCTCAAAAGTGTCAGTAGCACTGGATATCCCATCCAGTGCAGTTAAGATTATGTCCCTTCATCCCGAAGGGACATAATCTTAACTGCCTTTTCAGTAAATGCATTCATTTAACCCGTTGAACCCTCCACTGTGTAGCTTCCTTTGAAAATCGTTAGTGGGAGGACTTAAAGGTGGAGTGAGCGATGCTAATGCACTGTCAAACTGTAAGCCAATATCATGTTCCGCTAGCAGTCCACCCTGTGGTTGCCACACAGCCCTGACTGTAAACGGGAACACAAAGAATGTGGTGCAGACGGCACCACACTATCCTGGCCTTGCCAATGCAGGGAGCACTCTACAGCATTGAAGGGTATTTTTGTTTTGACCGAGATCAAATATCAACAATCTTTCTCCAGAATCTCTGAGTCCACTTTTAAACAAGTGTTAAGGAAGCTGTGGATGGTTTAAACAATTAAGAAAAAGCGACAACTGAATCACATTAAAACCAACTACTACTCCGTGATGGCTCCCTCCCAAGAAGCCAATGAGCTAGCATGCATTGCACCACCCCTCGGCACTATGAACAACGCACCTCTGCTTGTTCCAGGGCCTCCTCGCTGGGAGAAGCCTGCTCGACCCCTGGGCGTGGCCGCGCCGCGGCCCCTGCTTTGGGTGGCACCCCCCCGGATGCCTCCCCTGCCTCCTCGTCCTCTTCCCGTCACCTGGAAGTCCTCGTAGCCGTAGTACGGGTCGTCGTAGCCACCCCGGTAGTTGTGGTAGTCGTATCCATAGTAATCGTAATAGTCCTCATAGCCGTAGTAGTCTGGCGGGTACGAGTAGCCTCCCCGGCCACCGCGCCCTCTGCCTCTTGTGGGTGGGGGCATGTGGGGGGGTCCGTAATAATAGTAATCATCATACCTAGGTGGTAGAATGCACAGGCTTTAGGATAACATAAATGCGCCTTCTATATTCTACATACAATGTTGGCGTAGCACTGGATGTGTTTCTCCGGTGTCATGTGTCAGTGCGTACATCTGCGTTTTAGCGGCTTGTCTCTGGGCTTTGCGTTCTTTCCTCTTCTGGTCAGGGGGCTTTGCAAATACAATTTCAATGTGCTCCCCCTCAAGGTCTTTTCCATTTAAATCAGCCAGTGCCTGTCAACACGATTCACACAGGACATCAATTCATTTAATCACTGGCATGAAGGTGTCAGACTTATTTTTGAGCGAAAGAAATCTACCATCTAGTAAGAGGAACAAGATATATCGTTCCCGATACCTTCACAGCACCGTCCCTCTCCTCAAAGTGAATGAAGGCATAGTCTTTTAATTTCTTCACACGTTCCAACTTGCCAAATTGACTGAAGGCCTTTTCAAGTATCTCTTCTGTAACAGTACTTGCCAAGTTCCTTACAAACAGCACCTTCACCTGACAATAGAGAGGGAAAACAATCTCCAGATAGGTCCCCCAGTATTAAACATCATTGCTATTTAACTTGCATTAGAACCCTAAGGATAGCGGGAGGGTTAATTGACATGTTATTGAAACAACTGACTTAAGAATTGATAGTATAGGCAGCTAGGTGACCTCATGAAACCTGCAGCCAGGCTCTCTCACCCCCCAGCTGAGAAGAGGTCCAATCAACCAATGTAACTGAAGCCACCATTGTGGGTTTATAGACCCTTTACTATTTGGCAGATTTATAAACAAACACAACACTAAAATGTGTCTATATTAAGGCACAACATGCATATAAATGTATGTACCTTCGCCATGACTTCTGGGTCAGGGTCCTCGATGGGATCAGCCCACTCCACAGTGACCACGTTTCCCCACACTTTCACCTTCCCACTCATCAGTCGGCGACGGGCCTGAGCTGCTGTTTTGTGGTCTTCATACTCCAGGAAGCAAAAGCCCCTATTCTTTTTCTTGTCATCAGGCTGGTGGTACAATATGACGTCATTTAGGCCCTCTGGTGACAAAGAATGTTCACATTGCTGTTATGGCGAACACAGTAACAGCTCATTTTGAGTCCAGAACAAAACATGTATGTTTTGGGGCCCACTATGGCTCCAAGCACCGTGTCCACTCAGATCTTAGCGGTAAACCATCAGCATAACCAAAGTTACTCCGGAATATAAATACAGATATCATCATTTGGACACAAAAAATTAAAATCACAAATTCCAGGATTTATCGTAGTTTAAAGTATACTTTAGGAAACACTATCAATAGCATAATGGTTAAACTAACTTACCTGTGACTTTTGCAAATTCTTCCACAATTTGTTCTTTTGTTTTACTTTTGGGGATGGAGCCAACAAAAAGTCTATTATTAGCCACAGAGATGCACACACCAATGTGCTTGCCCGGTCGAATTTCATTGTTGTTGCACTGTGGAGGGATGGAAGAAAAGAGTTAGAAAGTGTAAAAACCATGCTAAACTCTCTTTATCTAGTTATCAAACAATGGTTAGCCAAAAGTTGCAGCAGTCAAAAAGAAAACGATAAACGTGATCTGACCAAATTGCCTATTTGTTGCTGTAGGCTAAACCCCATGTACTGCTTCTGGGATACATTACGCATCATAAATAAACATACATTTATCAAATTTGAACACAAAAGTATTGAGATATTGTGTTAATCACTGAAGTAAAGCAGGTCAAGTGTTCCTAAAGTGACATACCAATTTAACTGCCTCCTGTGCGGCTTCTTTAGTGCAGAAAGTGACAAAGGCGTAACCTCTGTTTAGGCCACTGAGAGGGTCCATCATCAGGCGCAAGTCCCAGATTGGGCCTGCCTTCTCAAACAGCGGAACAAGTTCATCTTCAAAAAGGTCTCTAGGGATTTTTCCAACAAATATCTGATGGGTTTAAAAATAAAAGTACAAGTTAGGCAAAGACAATTCAAACACCATTTTACTAGATGGAAGAAAACAAAGACAATTAACGAAGGGGGTTGCTACAACTTGATGTATTTCTTAATTGTGCAAAAATAACCTTAATAGAAATTAAGGTTTTAATAATATAGGGCCAGTTTCACATATGGATTAAGCCTAGTCCTAGTAAGAAAATGTTTCAATGGATATCTTCATTGCAGTTTTATTTTGGTATTAGCAGGGCTCTACACTTAATTTTCCCCAAAGGACCACATCCTAAGTTAAAATATTTAGGAGGGCAGACAAAAATTGGGGTAACGGTCAGTTATTTTCAATAGGGACAAAAAATGTATCACCATTGTGCAATTATTCACTTTTGGTATTTTGTTTTTATTACATGTTAATCATATATTGCTCATATGTCTGAATGGCTTGGTTTTTAACATAGGAGATGTGATTATGTCTATGCGATCATATTTGACCATTCATAAGATATCTGTAATAGGTTCTCAAAATTGTGACATAGGCTACTGTATGGATTTTTTCCACTTCATTAATGTTAGACATTCTACAGTAGGCTACCGTGTCTCCATATTTAATGTGGGGGTATTAGAAGATAGAGATGGACTAGAATATAGGAATTTGGACCTTTAACCACAAGTGCACTGTACAATTTAAACGCTGGTTAGCGATCGCAGTCCTCCTCCAACCATTTAAGTATGAATCAACGCTCAGTTTTTTGTAGCCGTTTGGCTAGTGTCTTGACAAACAAACGCGGTACAAGTTAGCTTGTTAGGGTTAGCTAGCAGTGACGGAGTGGTAGCTAATACGGGAATATCGCGTTTGTGCAGCTTTGAGATCTGAAGTATGTGTAATAAGATTTTATTTGCAAAACGTAATGTGCAAAATAGTTCTCGATTACAGTGTTTTTGTGATTGGTAGCAGTCAAAATTGAAAATCGATTAAAATGTGAATAATTGCATAGCCTACCTACTAGTTAACAACTGAAAACTTTGTTTACTGTTTCACTGCAACCAAAACACATTACAAACCTACTTGAAGAATACAAAGTTATGGCAGAGCTAACCTATCTAAAAGAATAAAAAATAAAAGGGGGGAGGGGGTAAACTTTAACTTTGTCCAGCATTCCCGGCAAAATATGAACAACAATTACAATATTTAGAATACACTACAAACCCAAAGCTGCCCTGGGACCTCTCATCTTAGAGTCGGCCACTTGCCACATCCTGCTCTCTAACCATATCTGAGTAAACACAACAATACAGTTGATGGAGACTTAACCCAAGTTACTTCCAGTATTCAATTTGGCGTTAAATGCAGATCTGAAAAGTGTTTCCAACGTCTCACCAAAACAAATAAATGTAATGAATCCCTCACTCTTGCCAACAGTTAAATAAGCTTGATGCACTAGTGGGCTGTACCTCTGTACCAATGGTGGGCTGGGCCCCCGAGTGGGCAGACTCTGGCGGGGGGCCTCCATACTTCCGCTGGCCTGTCGTCACATCAAGTGTGTAGCCAGTCCTATCCAGCAGGGCCTGGTCAATAGAAAACATCCCATTTAAAATACAGCTACCAAATAACTAAATAAATAAAAAAGCAGGCACCTTTTTTAAATTTTATTTAAACCAATCGTTGGTATACAACTGGAACAACATTAATTATTTGTTTATGCTGACACTACAAAGCACAATAAACGTACTTTGATTTTGGCCTCATCTGGTCCTTTATTGGAGTCTGACACTTTGGTCCCTTGTTTCTCTCGCTGTCTGTATGTCTTCATAACTCCGCAAAGAAAGGCACTTTTGTTCTGAAATGCAAGGACGCCATATCACTTTGTTAACGTAACAATATACAATCAGTTTAATACGGCTATGTAATTTATTGGATAACCAAAATAAACGGTCAAATTGGCCCAAATCACTAGCGGCAGATAGGTGCCACTACACCTAATTCAACAGTAAAGTTAAAAGGCACATAAAACAACACAAATACATTAAAAAAAATTTAAGAAATAAATACACAGCACTGACAATAAGAAAGAACCATACACAATCAAATGGTGCCGCCT
>JAODUG010000015.1:1859441-1873133 GCA_027564795.1 Aphredoderus sayanus | reverse complement strand
AGGACAACAGGAGGGTTAAAAGGCACATACAACAACACAAATACATAAAGAAATAATTAATAAAGAAATAAATACACTCAGCAATGACAACTGAAAAACACGCAAATCATACACAATCAGATGGCGCCGCCAGGTGACCAAATACGAGATTTTTGAGTACATTACAAGGGTTAACATGTCTTCTATTATATAATGTGCCTCTATACAACTGAAACAACATTTAATTGGTTTGTGTAGTTTGGTTATGGATGTCAAATAAATGCTACTGTAGGCACTTACTTTGTAAACAAATTTGAGCACACATGTACACTAACTAGTCATAATGATGTCTTAATGTATTTTAAGTGAACTCAACATCACTTAGGCCTATAATTCTCCTTCCATTGCCCTTGACCAAGGCACTGGGATTAGAACTGAAGTTGTTCCTTGGGCTCCATGCCGTTTGGCTGCCTGCTTTACAATGTAGATAGAATGTGTCAAACACAGAGGACTGATACAAGGCAAACTGAACTTAATCTTACTTACTTCAGAAAAATTATTGACATTGACGCAAATGTGGAACTGTTTGGTCAAATGCTGTTCAAATGTTATTACATTATCAATATCAAAATATATGAATATATCGCTAACCTTACAGAACATAAAATATAGTACTGCTCCTAACATAACTAAATAACAAATTACTGCCAACTTTATAATAGTTGTTTTCTAATCATTCATTCATCCTTATTGTTGTTTTGTGAGGCAATATTAGTGACAGTTCAGTTTTTAACTGTCATCATTTTTATTTAGGTTCTTGTGGAACATGCTGGACGTTGGAAGACAGACGAGGACCCATTGCCTTTGCTGGAGGTGTACACCGTGGCCATACTCAGCTTTGCTAAAGCCACACCAAGTCTCTCCTCCGAATGTGAAAACGTTCCACTCTTACTTGAAAAGTTAGCACTGTGAGTTGACCATTTGAATTCTGTAGGGGCTGGGTGGGGGGTGTTGAACGTCTGATGTGATTTCTATTATAATTTTTTTTATTATTATTATTATTATTTACAATTTCGTTTTTACAAAGTTTTCGATGCAAATTGTGATAGCTGTGGCTCTCCTTCATTTAACACCCACATATGCATCACATGGGACATTCTGCACACATAGAAAGTGTATGCTGCTACACATCAGCAGCTGTGCCTGCAAAGTCATGCACAGGGTTTTCCTGTGGATGCGGATGAGTAAAATCTCTTTTTGAACATATGGATATTCCACAAATGAAACATGTTATAAATTATGGTTTTTAAAATGAATAAGGCTGATGTTAATGTATGTTGTATACCACCAGGATTGTCGCTGTGTGCACTTTGTTAATGTTTCATATTCCTACTACTACTATTATTACTAATACCACATACTATGAACACAGTTTGGTATAATGCAAACTCTTGATACTGGACTTTTGAGCTAGACCTTTTGTCCATGTCTATCAGTAAAAGATATCAGATATCGGAAAAAAAGTGTATGTTGAAAATCTGATGTTAACCCAGAAATCCTACTTAGTAGGTTGTCACTGTTAAATTGCTACACTCCACTATATAAATCATAAGCAACATCCTTGACCTACATCTGTGTTTGACGAATGATTGTAAAAATTCACAGAAGCTGTGTGGAGCTTTTGCTCTTACTGCCCCAGCACGTCCCTGGTGCCTTATGGGAGGAGTTCCAGTCCTCCATGAAGGTCAGTTACTCTAGTGCTGTCACCCAGACGTGGACTAGATTGTTTTTGAGTTATTTTAACAGTACTGTACGTGCCTATGTTGAGCAATGGGACCACTTAACTATTACCCATTTTGTTGCATTGCAGCCTTAATCTAAAATGTAAATTTTTTGTCACTAATCTGTGCACAATACTGCTGTAATAACAAACGCATCTTTTGGAAACTTTTGTTGAATGTGTTACCCTTCATAAATGGAATATGTAATTGTCAAATCGCCTTGGGTTTGCCCCAACTGTGCTTTTGCACGTTTACTTTTCCTGAAACGTTGTGCTTGGCTATGTGCTTTGGTCCGTTAAAAGGTGGAATATTGCAGCAGTCTGAGGTTGTGTGAGGTCTTGAGCAGGGTGTCATCAGGGACATGTCTGCAGTTGGCTGTCTTCCTTGTAGCTCAGTTCTAACTGGTCACCTGGTCCCTGCTTTCTCCAGACATGTAACATGATACAAAATGATCTCCGACAACTATGGATCATACTGTGCACTTCTTGGCTTTATATCGGCTCTGACATTAATTGTGTGGAAGTTAATCACAAATAAACTTACATAAATATATTGTATTTTAATTCACTAAGGGGGGGGGGTGAAGTTTGAGTATGTATATTATTTTCTGGATGCACTGTATAGTGTGGTGACTAAAGCAGCTTTGGACTAATGGTAGCTTTGTATTAAATGTGTTTGTGTGTTGAAAAACATCTTGAATAAAAACATTTAACATTTTATTCTATTGCTGCTTTTCAAAATAAATATTCATTATCCTTAACTTTATATTCAGGGGTAGACATTGCGGCTGTCTGTGGAAACTGTTGTATGTTTTGGCCACCAACAATGAATGCATAGCCAGTGGCCTGAGTGGCCACATTTTGAATTCTTTATTACATTGGTTTTGTTTTTTTAACATACGTGTGTTTTTTTTATTTATTGCAGGCTAACATATAAACTATTTCCCACTCACTACACCCAGAACTAATTGCATTAAGTGAAACTGTTTATTAACACTTTCTAGAGATTTTATTTGACTGTTTTAACATTCTGGCCACTTTAGCTGGCCTTGTGGCCAGTAGAACAGTTATATCTGTCTACCTTTTTATTTACATTATTGCTGTTGTGATTAAGTTTGACCAAGTCATGTCATTTTTAGTTGGAGCATACTGACGTTATTGCAATTTTGTAAACAACATTACAACAATTATATAATGCTTGTTTATCTTCTTCTTCCCCTACAGTTGGCACACAGCCTTTTACAAGATACTGGGAACACACAGCTTGGCATGCTCTCAGTCATGGCTCAGCAAGATGGCGTGTGGTCTAACAGTGTTCTGAGCAGCATCCTATCAAATGAGACACCTCAAACTGAACAAGGTCAGCTGTGTTACTTGCTTACATGGCTGTTGTGAATGTATTGGCTGTTGAGCTGTGGAGTCTGCAGTGTTTAACTACTGAACATAAACTAGTGTTTTATTATACTCTATGAAAAATGTTATAATTTCTATATGTTACATGTGAAATACGTACTGTAAGTAGAAGCGTTTTACCTCCAAGCAACATTCCTTGTTCAACCCTCCTGTTGTCCTTAAAAATTTGGCCACCCAACGGCGCCATCTGATTGTGTATGATTTTGTGTGGTTTTTAATTGTCATTGCTGTGTATTTATTTATTTATTTATTTATTTATTTATTTATTAATTAAATTAATTTAATTATTAATTTTTTATTTATTTATGCCTTTTAACTATCCTGTTGTCCTCGGGTTTCAAACTCGCACCTTGTTGTGCCAGCAGTGCACATTATATATCACCTACAGTATTAGAATGTACTGTGTTTTAATGTTTGTATGTAAACTGTGACGCATGTTATTTCCTCCCCTTTCTCTGCCCTTAGTTCAAGCTTTTTTAGAAATGGAAGGTGCCACCCTCCTCAATATGAGAATAAAGCACCTTATCAAAGTGGACAGTATTGAAAAAGCTGCAGTACTTGCAAAGATGTGTTCAGACTATCCCGGATATGAAGGAAAAGGGAGCTTCAAACAAACCTACTTGGTTTGCATATGCATGACTAAATCTCAAGAGCAACTGATGGAAGAGGTGAGTGGTATACATGTAAAATAAAATGTTCTTGACTAAATACGCATTCAGTTGAGAGATCTGTTTGTTCAGGACTGTCTAAATCCATGTTCAGGAAATCAGATCAGCATTTTCTGTTTTACATTTCTTGCTGATAGATCACATCTGTAGACTGTAAAGATGCCCTTGAAATGATCTGTAACCTGGAATCAGAGGGAGATGAAAAAGGAGCTTTCTGTTTATGCTCTACCTTCCTCAAGAGACAGCTTCTCCAGGAAGATGTTTACTGTGCCTGGTGAGTGTTACAAGCACTTTCAACTATGCAACAATCTGTGAACATAATACACTTATAACTGTAGGCAGATATTACAGAAGTGTGTGTGATTCCTCACTGGATTTGTTTTTATCTTTCCCTACAGGGAGCTCACATTGTTCTGGAGTAAGCTACTGATCCGTTTGGAGGCTTCGGCCGAAGCGTTTCTTTCCCAGAGCAAAAAGATGGCTCTTCTCTGCAGAAGTGTCTGTCACATTCTCTTCTTTATTAAAGTCATCCAGAGTGAGGTAAATAATTTTTTTGTTAATACGTGGCTTAATATTTCAAATTGCTCAGCACACAATCATTGACTAACAGTTGATGTCTCTCAGCATTTTTATTGAAACAATATATCCTTTTAACTTTTGTGTCCTATTTTTATATTATCCCTCAGATTGGTGAGGTGGGGCTTCCTGTGTGTGTTGAAATGTGCATACAAGCTCTAAAAATGACCACCAGTGACCACAAGGACAGCAAATCTACCATCTGCAAAACTATATACTGCCTCCTCCCCAATGACCTTGAGGTGAAGCGTGCATGCCAGCTTACTGAGTTCCTCCTTCAACCAACCGTGGATTCCTACTATGCCGTGGAGACGCTGTACAATGAGCCCGACCAAAAACCAGAAGAGGAAGGAAGTCTGCCCGTACCCAACTCTTTACGCTGCGAGTTGCTGCTGGCCTTGAAGACGCAGTGGCCTTTCGATCCAGAGTTCTGGGACTGGAGAGCGCTTAAGCGCAACTGCTTGGCGCTGATGGGGGAGGAGGCGGCCATTGTGTCATCTATTGACACGCTGAACGACACTGATGAGCAGGAGGATGAGAACTCCCTGGGCAAAGTCCCAGAGTACAAAGACTTGGAGGACTTTCTACTAAACACTACAAATGAACTGAATGAAATCACAGATGAGCGAGAGAAAAACAGAGAAGCTAAAAAACTGAGGGAGCAAGGCTTTGTGTCGGCACGTTTCAGAAACTGGCGAGCGTACATGCAGTATTGTGTCTTGTGTGATAAGGAGTTCCTGGGTCATAGAATTGTTAAACACGCTCAGAAGCATTTCAAGGACGGCGTGTATTTGTGTCCAATCTGCGCTGATAGTTTTGAGACTAGAGAGGTTTTAGAACCACATGTTGCATCGCATGTAAAACAGTCGTGCAAAGAACGACTTGCTGCAATGAAAGCTGCTAGGAAGGTGAGTAAACCAGTTCAGTCCCCTAAAAGTCCATCAAAAAATTTAAAAGCTGTCAAAACAAATGTCAGTCCTGTTAAAATGGAGTCTTCTAATGGCAACCACGCCAGTGCTGATAAGCCAGTCAACACCAGTCCTGTTAAACAAGAGCAAGCTACATCTGATACACAAATGAGCCAAGATTGCTTCTGTCCCGTTACAAACTGTTCAAAGGCTTTTAAATTTTTCCGTAATCTCATGGCCCATGTGAGGTCCCATAAGGACGATGAAGAAGCAACACGTTTTCTGGAGATTCAAAAGCAAAAAGTAGTCTGTCAGTATTGCAGACGACAGTTTGTTAATGTCAAACATCTCAATGATCATTTGCAAATGCACTGCGGTACCAAACCATACATCTGCATACAACTAGATTGCAAGGCCAACTTTAACTCTAATTCTGAACTTCTCATGCATAGAAAAACACATTCAGAGTTTAAGGCACAGTGCATGTTCCCCAATTGTGGGAACATTTTCAATGAGGCCTACTTATTGTATGACCATGAGGCTCAGCATTACCTTACATACACTTGTCCAATGGATGGCTGCGGGAAGATTTTCTACTCCCAGTGTGAATTCATGTCTCACCAGAAGATTCATGGTACAAATGATACAAACAATGGGGCCTCAACAGTTGTACCCACAGCAATTGAGCAAGCCTGTACCTCCCCGAATTCTGAACCCACACCCCAGACCACCCATAAGAAAGGAGAAAATGGTTCAGCATCAATTTGCCTACAACATATTGATACAGGGGCATATACAAATGAACAATCAAAGGCAAACACATCACCACCCAAGTCTCCACTGTGTGCCCAAGATCCTGTCCCTGTAAAAGTGAAACACTCAGTTGAAAGCATGCTGAATTCAATAGGAAATTCAGAAACAATAGAACCTGAAAAATGTTACACTCCTCTGACAAGCCCCACACCAGCGCCTGAGGTTCAACAAGTCGAAAATCCTGCAGTTTATTCTGTACCAGGCCCACCAAATCTCGCGGACAGTCAACTAAAAGGAAGGCCTGATAATGAGGAAACTGTGTTTCAGAAAGTGTTACCACTGATTATGTCTCCCCATCAAATAAAGACAGAAATCCCCTCCTCTGTACAGGGGTATACTTCTGGAGGTTCAGCTGCCACAACTGGTAATGAGGAGAACATGCATTGCTGTCCTTACAAGGACTGCACACGTGCATACAGCACTAACAAAAGTCTCTCAAGACATGTAAAGAAACAACACCCTGAAATATTTGAAAACTGGAAGCTGGCCAAGAAGTACAACAAAGTGGTAAAAATAACAGCAAGGAAGGTATCAAATATGGGGACAGCTTCGCCTAGTCAGTCACACAATCAAACAAATACTGCATCACATCAGCTAGCACCACTATGCAACAAACCAGAGATGCAGCAGATGGATTTCCCACTGGGATGTTCTAGCTCACCTGCTCCTTGCTATCCTGACTCAGTGGATCCAGTGCCTATCACTCCAATGGTGAATCCTTCATTATATCCAACATGGGGAAGCCCTGCCAATTCTCCTGGACTTACTCAGTCAGATATGTCCCAGCCATGGTCTTCACCTCCCATGAATAACTGCTTTCCTGATGCCTTCAACATGAGTGAGTACCCATCCAGGAGTTATAATTCCTGGCAGACAGAGCCGTATCAAACCACACCACCTCTTCCATCTGAAAGAGACCACTCACTGGCAGCTATACATGGTGGCACTACATCACATGTTACTTCAGATTCAAGTTTGATGTCTCAGTATGTGTCTAGTTCTCTCATGCTTGACAATGGAGGGCAAATGCACAATGGAGGACATCAGTATGGCTTAATACATCAAGAGGCCAGCCATCAAAACCATGTTGATGTGAGAAGAAGCAATGGCAATATCAGTATGACAGAGCAGTTGAGTAATGGCAACAGTATCTCCACAGCTGACAGCCTTCCCGGAGGAAGTTACCAGACTCCATATGACCAAAATGCTTCTTCCAGTGTTAGTCCAAGACCATCAGTGGATATTCCTATGAAATGTCTGAGCCCAGAAGTCCAAGTTTCACTAAAGACTACGACTGAAATATTAAAAACTGAGAACATAACACCTGGTTATGATCAGATGGACAACTCTGCAGATGGCATGCTAAGTCCACACAGTGTAATTAACCCTGATTTTCCATATGAGGATGACTCAAATTTTGAATGTGAAGTTAATGCTTCAGAAGAGAAGAATGCTGACCCTGAAACCCAGAAAGGAAAACGCATCAGATTAAGCAAAAGAACCAAATGGCCTGCTATCATAAAAGATGGTAAGGTTATCTGCAGGAGGTGCTTCAGAGAGTTCACTAGCACCAAGTCTCTTGGTGGTCATTTGTCAAAACGCTCCCAATGCAAGCCATTGGATGAAATTGACCTGACTGCTGATCTTCCAACATCATTTCTTGATTTTCTCAATGATCCTCATGTCCCTGACACTAATGGAGCCATATACAACATGATGAATGGTGATTTTTCACAGGAAACCTCTGGCATGACCACGTTAACATCACCTGAGATAATGAAACAAGAACCCCAAAATCCAATTGCAATAGATTCAAACACTTTCCCGCCTGTTTGCAATGAAGACCAGTCCAGCCAAACACACAGCAATCAGGCAGAGAATCCAAAATCAGATCATAAACACGAAAATGTAATGGTTTCCAGCTCATTTCAACAAGAAAGAATGCTGGCAAATAATGTCGGAAAAAATGTCAGCAACAGTGATTCAGTCTCTGACAGTGAACAAAGTAAGACCTCAAAAATAAAAGAGAGAAAGGATGAAAAGGTGCGTGAAAAGGTACCTAAACCATTTAAGTGTGAACAGGATGACTGTGAATATTCCTTCATGACTAAAGAGGCGTTGTTTAAACACCTAAGTAAAATGCATGATTTCTCTAATGCGATGATAGAGGAATTAAAAAGAACCCCATTGAAATTATCTCCATACCCTTGCCAAATTTGTCCTAAAACATTTACTAGAACTACAGGCTTACGAATCCATTATGAAAAAGTCCATCGCTTGCCCAAACCAGAGATGCAGAAGCTGAAAATCAGTGCTCGCACTAGGCGTGTATACAAACTTGCCAAGGACGACGTGTATAACAGTCGTGCCAACACAGATATCAATATTAATCATACGACAAGAACATCAGTAACATCTCCTATCATAAAACAGGAACCACTTGATATTGCAATTGGACATCAGACAGACAATGAGGGTAATTTAAATGTTTATGAAAGAACCACAGTAGAAGATGCTGTAGAAAAAACGCTTGATGTGTCAACTGTTCCATTAATACCATCCCCTCAGAACAGTTTGAGTGACAGGCCATATGAGCAGCATACCCAGTCTGTGCCAGAGAAAGCCCCAAAGGCGCCTAAAGAGACTGACCTCCACCAGGCTCCAGAATTGAAAGTGAAACCTAGTCAGGCTGGCATAACATTGGAGTGTCAGGCAAAGTCATCATTGAGCAGTGCAACTGAACCAGTATCCAGCCAGCCTATTTCTTCAGCCCCAGAAAAACCAAGCAGTTCAAAAAGCACTCCAACAAAGGATGAGACCCAGAGACGAGAAAAACTTCAGAAAAAATTGGGGCTCAAAATGTGTGACTCAGACAATACCTTCAGTCCTTATAGACCTTATCGCTGTGTTCATGAAGGATGTACTGCTGCTTTCACCATTCAGCAAAATCTGATCCTCCATTACAGGGCTATGCATCAGGCAGACCTCCCACAAAACAAAGGGGAAACTGATGCTGAAATGTGTGTTACAACTGGAGAAGAGAGCATAGGGAAAGATAAGGAGGTTAGGTGTCAAGTGAAAGACTGTTCAAGGGTGTTCATGGGAATCACTAGGTTAGTTCAGCATTACCTTTTACTTCACAAGTTCACCCGTGATAAAGCTACCACCATGATGGCCAGTATGAATGTTGGGTCTTTCAATTGTGACCAGTCAGAGTGCTCACTCCCATTCGATTCTGTGGACAAGTACATAGAGCACATTAAGAATTACCACAAGGAAATTGCAATCTCTGAGAGTGGAACTGTGGATACAACTTTTAAGTGTGAGTATGA
Organism: Aphredoderus sayanus; assembly: GCA_027564795.1. NCBI lineage: Eukaryota > Metazoa > Chordata > Actinopteri > Percopsiformes > Aphredoderidae > Aphredoderus > Aphredoderus sayanus. Next base: position 1,863,664 of record JAODUG010000015.1, on the reverse strand, counting down.
AGGATGTGACCGCGTCTACACTACCAAATCAAACCTCCTCCGTCATCTGATAAAAAAGCATGACTATGTGTATGATCCTAAAAACAGTGATGGCAGAAGGTGTAAATCTGCAGGACTGTTTGTTATGGGCAACAATGGAAAGGAGAATATTGAAAAATTAAAAGTGAAGAAGAAAAATGTCAAAAAGAAAGATGGGAAGTCCATAGAACATTGGATTAGTTTTGGAAAGCCCACACTGAAATCCCATGATGATGCATCAGCTATGTGCACCAAGAAGTCCTGCTTACAGTATCCCTGCATGATAATAGGCTGTGACACGGTGGAACGAGCTGAAAGAAGCATTTTTAAACATTACACCACACATGGCCTCACAGAGAGATACATTGAAGATCATAGGAGCCAGTTTATATTCTGCAAAAAGTACTCTCGTTCTAGGTATAAAGATGCAAACAAATCAGAGGGCTTGTCATCGGGCTCCTCTTCTGAGGAAAGTGATCCAGAGGATAGCGAGACAGACACGTCAAAGTCCAATAGTCAAAATACAGAAGGGCCTTTGGATAGAGCTGCCCAGGAGGACAGCAAGGTGTCCAATGACGAGAGTTCAGAATCTCAAGCTTCCACAGGAACAGATGGGCGATGTAAAAGAGGCCGCCCAAGGAAACCGGCCCATCCGACACCAGCCTGTTCGGAGAGGATGCAGACTCTTAGAAATCGTTTGACTGTTAACAGTTCAAGAGAGAATTCCAATCCGGGTACTCCAGCCAATCAAGAAGAACAGTCTGATGATGTGCTTATTCCCGAGTCTTTCAAACCATTAGGACTTGAGGATTCCTTCCTGAAGTTTTTAGAAACCTCAGAATCAACTAACACTTCAAAACGGAAATTAAGTGATCGATCTAGTGTTGAGTTGCCAGCAAAAAGGCAACACACTTTGAAACAAAAATCTAATAAGAATAAAATAAAAATGACTGACTGTGAAAATCTTGTAGACTTCAGAAATCCCCTCAATCTCAAATCAGTCAACAATGTCAAGATTGTAATGGATAAAACATTTTCTGATGGTGCTGATCTTTTGCTAAAACAGCTTCAAGATATGAGACCCATAGTTATGATAAAAAAATGGCTTTATAGTGGTTCGTAACCAGATGTTTTATTTTCAACCCGTTCACACTCAGGATTTGAGAAAGAAACATGCTGCAGAATGATTTGTTAGTTCCTCAAATATCCAGCTGTTCACAATTTGGTTCACAATTGAAGATTAAATGGCCTATTTTGTACTTATACAAAATATATGTCTTGGATGAATATAAGTATGTATGTTAGGTATAATAACCAGGTAATCCATAGGGCATAGATTTTAGAAACTTGTTTGTATTTATGATGCTTAGTACTGAAGATGTGTTTTTTTCTTCTTTTTTCTTTTTGCTAAATGGACTTTTAAAGAAAATGTTTTTTATATATCCCTATGGGATTACAAATTCCGTTTGTATTTATTTTAGTCTTTTTCAACACTAGTAGACTTATCTGTAATATTTACATGTCTTCCACAAAGTGTTCAATAAAATGTAACTCATTCCTTTTGTATAACTTGATTTACCGGGTTTTTTTTCTCCCTGTGTGAATTAACTATAACTTGTTTGATTAGCAGTCGGGGATTATTTTATGCAGGGACTATTAAAAAAAGTTTCCATTTTCCATATGCCTTCCCTTATGTAAAATTACATAGTGTAGTAAAATAGTATATGTTCGTGTGATGGAATATTAGTTTTGAAGTACATTATAGTCGAGAAAGTTATTATATTTTTATTAGGCTGTTTTGATGTACGTTTCTTAATCATATTGCATATAAAATGTGTAGGCTCCTACTAGTTTTTGGTTTGCTTTCAGAGGGACATGGGTGTTCAAGAACCACGTACAGTGTTAAACAACGAATAATGAGCTTCCTATATTAATTTGTTTTTCATTTGACGTTTCAGGCAACATGCAAATGTTTTAGATACATTTTAAAGTAGACAGTATTCAGTATAGGATATTAACTATACGGTATGGTATGAACATATTCTATTAACAGTACGGAAGCAGAGGGGGTTGGAATGCAGCATCCCCTGTACACGATAAGATGGCGGGAAAGTGTGTTGCAGGAAGTTTTTTTTTAGATGGCAAGTTCTCAGTATCCTAATGTGATAGAAACACGTCCGATTACATTTTTTCACGAAAAACAGGTTTATTTACAACGCGGAAAATGTCAACTTCATCTGTTTCGAAGGTTAGTGAGCATGCTTGTTTTATGGTGTAACGAAGATTGTGGCGTAATGGACAACCATTTGCCGTTTTTCCATGATGATTTTGGATATTTCTTTCAAGTTTGTATTTTATTCTATCAGATACATGTTAATGTTGTTTTTGTGGTTATTACTGTTTCAGGGCTGTTTTGTTTTCAAACCTAGTGCTAAAAAGAAAAAGAGGACAACTTGTGCAGGTGAGAGAGAGAGAGAGAGAGATAATGCACATGTTTTTAAATGTCTCATTTACATACGTGTCTCACCATTTTATTTAACAGGGGATTATTTCACTCTTAGCTGTGAAGACAGTAAAAACAGTAACCTGCGGTTTAAACTCTGCCAGGAGCTATGGGATAAAATGAAAGCTGACACAGAGGTACTGGTACTGTATTGCAAAAACAAATAGCTTGTATTCTTTATAAATCAGCACTGTTTGAGGCTTGAGAATCCATATGAAATATGTACAGCATTTTGTAGAATTGTATTTGCCCTGTAGTGATTTAAAGAATATAATGACTTGAATATTTCTGTGAATAGCTGAACAGGTCATACACACTGCAGTACTTCAAGAGTTAAGAAAACACATTCAGTTAGACATTAGAATAATGACGTCAGCTATTTTTGGGGGTAACTTGTTTACATTGTTACAGTAAGTGCTGATCCTATCAGAGCAGGAAGGATATAAATTAACAGTACATTTCAGTCCGAATTCCAATTCCTCAGTTCTAATTATCTGATTCTTACTTAATTTTTCTATTTGTATTTACCCATTAGACTTTACAGGATGAACTCAACAGAAAAATTCTAGATAGCTTGCTGGAGTTCATCAGAAAGAGTTTCTCCTCTTTGCAAAGCAGTGCAGATGACTGGTTGTCAAGCATGAGGGCCAATGAGATTCCCACTGCTGCTCTAATGCTTGGTATGTTGCTGAAAAGACAATAGGAGTTTACACTTGAATAAATGCATCTGCGGAGTCTGATCCACTCCAATAATCTTTTGAAAACAGCAATTCACCATCCTCAACCAACAATGTATAGTTTATACACAAATTACGTTTTTGTTTACATTACTTCTTTTAATAATGTTTTTCTGTAGGTGTGAATGTTCCAGATCATGACATGACCTTCCAAAGCCTCTCTGACCTCCTTCAACAGTCTGTGACTCCTTATGTGGCCTCTGTCCAGGCCAAGGAATGTGGAGGCGAGGGTTCAGCTTGCTTGTGTATTGCCTTATTCCTAACACATTTTCCTGTTGTATCGGTATTTACCCACGCTTTTCAATATACTCCCATATGTAGCATTGAAGCATATGATGAAGAAGATTATTGAAAGGCTGATGGACACTGTTGTCTCTGTGGACGATGAGGAGGATGATGAGATAGAGAAGAACAGTTCCCAGATCCACCAACAGAGGGTGCACTGCTCATTCAGTACTCTCTGTGACTGGTACAAGGCCAAGATTACGGTATGCCAGCTAAACTAAACATGATGCTCAAAAGTTAAACTAGCCGACTGTGTATCTAGCTATGATTTTTGTGTTCGGTATGTATTTTTTTCAGAAGTCCAACACAGCCACTCCTGGTAAAAAGCGTAGCTCTGCTGTCGGCATCGAGCAACAGCGTCCCCCGATTGTCATTATCTTTAAAGATTTCGAGGCCTTCAATTCCAGAGTCCTTCAGGACTTTATCCTCATCTGCAAGTAACTACACGTCAGCTTTTTGTATATTATTTTAAAAGGGAATACTAATGTAATAATTTTCATTTACGTGACATTAAGTTATTTTTTGGGGGAATTGCAAGTTATTCTTTCATAAATGTGTCTCAAACACCAGTTGTCAAAATGCATCTTCTGCTTTAATAGTTGGATGCTGCATGTTCAGTCAAGTCAAGTAAATTTAATTTGTATAGCCGTTAATCACATTACAATCTCAAAGGGCTTTAC
>JAODUG010000015.1:1844677-1854683 GCA_027564795.1 Aphredoderus sayanus | reverse complement strand
TGCGAGAAGTGGAGCGCTACCGATTAGATCTGGTGGGGCTTACCTCTACGCACAGTCTCGGTTCTGGAACCGTACTCTTTGATAGGGGTTCGACTTTATTCTACTCTGGAGCTGCCCAGGGTGTGAGGCGCCGGGTGGGTGTGGGGAAACTCACAAGCCCCCCTGGCTGAGCGCTGTTACGTTGGAGTTTACCCCGGTGGACAAGAGAGTTGCCTCCTTACGCCTCCGGGAGGTAGGGGGGAAAGCTCTGACTGTTGTCTGTGCATGTGCGCCGAACAGCAGTTCAGAGTATTCAGCCTTCTTGGAGACCCTGAATGGAGTCCTGTATGGGTCTCCAGTAGGGGACCATTGTTCTGCTGGGAGACTTCAACACGCACGTGGGCAATGATGGAGATACCTGGAGAGGAGGAACGGCCTCCCTGATCTAAACCCAAGTGGGAGTTTGTTATTAGACTTCTGTGGTCTATCTATCACTCTCTCTGCCTCTGTGTGTCTCTCTATCACACCCTAGACCTGAAACGACCAGCACCCTTCCCACTGGGAAGGGGCTTAGCCTGATTCCGGCGGGTGCTGCAGCAGCACTCCTTGTTGCTCGTGTTAATATGTGCAGGCAGATGAAAGGCAGAGCAGAGAGAAGCGATGATGCAGGCCAGCAGTGAATTTGTATTCCTTTGAAACTGGAGTGTGTGACGTTAGGATTCACCAGGGGGTCTCTCACACAGCCACGGTATTGACGGCAATAATGGAGAAGAGAAGCACTACGCCCCGTAGGATCGCTACTAAATGGAAGGAGAAAGATGATGGAGCCATTAAATAAGAACGGGAAGTGTGACACATAGTGAAGACATGAGAGAGAGAGAGAGAGAGAGAGAGAGAGCGAGAGAGAGAGAGAATGAGGGTATGTGAACTGATCAGTTGGATGATTGGGCATAAATTAAGACTGTAATATGGGGTTTACCATTCCATTCATATGTTGCTTCCTACTGTATACATCGAATGTAGAATGTAAATCATGGTTCAACTGTTAGTGGCATGTAAAGTAAGCACAAATGTGAGTTCGTCCATACCTGAAATTAAACAGACTTTGTTGTACATGAAATTCAATCACCGCAGAACTAGTTTGAAATATTGCAGATGGCAATGATTCATTGTGAAACAAAAAACATTTGATGATGCAACTGTATTTGCAGTAAGTTGCTATGTTAAGATTAAGATTGTTCTTTAAAAATACCTGTAGGGGAATTGAATAAGATGGAGTTCAAGCAAAGAGAGGCGGGACAGTGCAATGTTTTAGTGCAACTGCCAATTTTGGTATTGGCTTTGTAACTGTTTGATATACAGTATAAACAACTTTATAATTAATTAAAAAAATATTGATTTAAAAAAGGATTCACATAATCAAAATGTTTACTTTGCCTATAGGCTCCTTTCAAATCACACACTTGATAAATAAAATGAAACATTTAAGGTATCGTTAGCGATTGTAAGCTACACTGTGAAATTCGTCAAATATCTCGTCGCATTCAGCTTAATGATTTCTGTGCATGTTTAAATAATAATCCGGTACTTCTACACAGTCCTGGCTCTGTAGGAATACAATCTGACAAACCGCTCACTATGACAATGTCTGATAGGCTTCACAATGTGTTTCAATTGTGTGGGGCGGAGCATTTGAGAGAGCATCCTATAGCATTGAATGGAGAGGTGTTTTTGTTTTGATTTGAGTAACCCTACCTTTTTAAAATAAACTCTTTAACAACAAACTGGAGTAAGAATGCACATTACTTCTACAGTACAGATGCATGGGATCAGATTTGTACACAGATTGTTTTCTATTTGCCACTCAATTACAATTAACAACAAGTACTGAAGGAAAGAAGCTGCCGACTCTAGGGGTTGAATATACAGTATAAAGCTATGCTCGCACAAAGTAGACAACTTTTATACATAACATTTACTGTATACATATTTTAAACATAGTTTACATTTAGCCTATAACAGCCAAAGCACTTGACCTGTTCAAGATGTTAATTGTGGTGAACAGCATAAATAGGTTTATTATTACATCGAAGTGAATTGTTCAATAGTGATGCAATTGTCCAATGTATGTTTGTCTAACAGACAACAACAATCAAAGACAATATTATAAAACAATGGGTCACACATTCATGATTTATTTTGCTTTATTGTATCTACAGTACAGTACCCTGCATTACAGTTGCTGTAGCAGCATCCCAGAGAAACATTATGGGATGGAAACCACATCCTATTAACCACTGTTGAGTGCACAATGACCTTAAATGAGAACAGCACTGTTTTGATTATCGCTCTGGGGTTGGGTGTTTTCAGTAAGTGTATAACGTCTTGTTAATCCTTTATCCACTTTAGGAATTATTGGATTTTTATAATAAAAACAAGACAATGTCTTAATGGACTGGCTATGTGATTAATGTACTGCCTTTTTATACCAGAATCAGTGGTTTGGTTTCAGTGGCACATAAAACCTGAGGTTTTGTACAAATACAATTAGGTGGCTTACAGTGTACACGTATTAAAGAGCAGGGGTTAGGCATCTTGCTCAAAGAACCTTACAGTAAGAACATGTGGGGGTCAAACCCAAGACCTTTAGTTTTGGAGTGAACCAGCCCAACTACACTGACCACTCACCCATGCTGGACTAAAAGCAAATAAAAAGAAAGGTCTTGCTAATATCTAAATATTATGAAGGCTCTTCAAATTACATTACCGTTACCACTTTTCTCAGAAAATACAATACTATGTTACTGTAAGTATGTCATTCGTAAGGTTTCCGTGAGCCAGTTAGTTACAGTATGAAGAGAACAATACAGGATGCCTTACACAGCCTGTACTGTATCGCTGCCATCTGTCCTGGGTACTGGCATGGATGACTGCATGTGCAGACGGACACTCACTAATAAGCTCAGACAGACAGCAGTTAACCAGGAATGAACAAAGTCATATGAGGACATTTCTGCATGCTCTCCATTGTCCTTACTTGACGCAGATACAGCAAATCCAACAGAGTGCACACCTGCAAAATCACACGCATGGGTTTGTAGGACGTGGGAAGTGTTTGTACATGAAGGGTTAATTTAATCAGTAGCGGGGTGCATGCTCACGAACCCCTGACTGAAGTGGGCCCCCATGCGATCGAATTACCTGCAGCCCCCACCCCTCCCTCAGCCATGTCTCAATAAATAAATCAACGGGAGAGTGAATTTGTGGTTTTGAAGAGCTATAACATCAACAAGGAATGTACCTTTTATAATGAAGGTAATTAGTCATGTTTTAAATTGTGAATCAGTGCAGATTAGCTAAAAATGGCTTATTTTTAATTAATGTTTCAACAATCTTATTTTTACCCTTTGATTTATTTTTAATTTTTTATTGTATTTAATGTACTTATCAGTAAGTAGTTTCCTAATTTAAAGAATCACTGTACTGTAGTATGAAACTTGACACTGAAATGAATCCCATTTATCACTAGCATGACAGTATTTCCGCACGTTATTTTGAGGTTATACCGAGCGTGTATAGTTAAACGGACATTGATGCTAGATCAGCTTGGTCTGGTGACTGACAGTACACACTGTTTCCTTACATTTGATCTCAGGGCTGGGTGTAAGCAGCATTAAGTAACTGTCATAAATCAACCATATAGTGAAAAGGAATGTTTGAACATCGTACCCTTGAGAGCCATGCTGCTACAGTATGATGAGTCAGATGATTCTAACATGTTGGTCCATTGCTCACTGGCCTGCCAATGACTGCGATATAAACAGGCAACAGCAGTTCATTCAAGTTGAGCTGAACACTGCTCCTCTTTGATTTAGACGAGGTCACAGAAGGGGAGGTGGCGGGTGGGGGCAGGGGGAAGGGGGGCGCTTAGAAAGAAGAATCTTGTCCTTTATCAGCATAATTTAAGAGAGATGGATATGGCATTGATTAATATCATTGTCATACAACAGTTTGGGTTTTTCTTTCGTTCTTCTTCAAAGCGTTAGTCAGTTGTGGCATCTGGAAGCCTGCCACCTCCATAAGTGTACGCACAAGGAGGCGGCTGTTGTCCCAGATCTGCATTGTCCTCAGATGAACCTGGCTGCTCTGCCAGGAATCCTGCAACGTTTACAGAAGGTATATAAGCAGTGAGTGGGTTAGTGTGCATTTCTGTTTTTCAGCTGCAACAAAAGAAAAAATCCTCATAGCAAATTAAAACCTAGCAGGTAAGCTTTTGTGTGTGTGTGTGTGTGTGTGTGTGTGTGTGTGTGTGTGTGTGGTGTGTTTTTTTTTCATATAGCTGTGGGAAAGTAAAGAGGATTTAAGCAATAGAGTGTTAATGCAGGTTCTGTGTGGGTGGTGGGAAAGGGAAGGCATGAAGAAGGGAAAACGTCAATGCGTACAGCGAGTGGGAATAGGGGTGGCAGGAGATGGGATCATCAGCACCTTTAAAACTAAATTGAACAAGAACACCTTTGTTGTTCAACTGAAATGAAACATCCTATTTACTTAACTTTGATTGGGAATAGAACGTTCATTTTACAGTTAGGCAAGTGGGTTGATGCTTTTATCCAAAGAGACTTACAAGGAGTAGAGACTTGCATGTACAATGACTACAGTTAGAGCAGACAGGGTGAAAGCATCTTGTAAGGATGCTTACAGGAAGGCAAACTCCGGGGCACAAACCATGACCTTCTGGCTGGGAGTCGAATACATCCTATCCTGTCCCCAGACTAACCTTCATTTTCTTTTGAGGGCAGTTACTGTATGTTCACCTAAACATACTGTAACCTACAGTGAGTAAGGTAACCTCAATTAATACCACATAACCACTAACATTAACTTTTCTGTTTTGCTTTATACTGCATGAGAAAGGAGAAAGCAAGCAACTGCATTATTTAACTGGCGAGAGAATATTGGCTGATTGGTTGAAAAAACTTGATAACAGCATCACATCACAACATCACATGTCACAAGGTCATAGTTGTACCTCAATGATAGTAATAACTGTCACAAGTACATACATCATATGAAAGATGAGTTTAAAAACATGTATAGAGTTACATATTACGGTATCCACGAAACATTTCTTTATGATGCATTAGTTCTTTTCTGACTATAACATTTTAAATTATTTTTTTCTCTCTTGTCTGGCATTATCTATACTGAAGTAGCTTTATGGAGTCACTGTGCCATTATTTTATGAAAACGGTTTCCACCAAACATATAAACTTACACTGTTCTCTGAGTCATAAAGGGGAATTTAAGCTTCCTGTTTGTACAGGATGTCTGGTTTAAAACTGAGGTCAACAGTACAAATCATGGATTTACAGTAACATGTGATTCATGTTTACTGAAAATAACATGTTCTAGAGACATGTCTTTGAGGAATGACATTTTGATTAATAATGTGCACATACTACAGCAAATACATTGAAAAGCAGTATTGTATGCTCCCAATGATACTGCATTGCATAATTTGTGAAAAGATATGATGTATTATATATATTAGAAAGTATGATGTCTACCGACCTTCAATCCAAAACTTGTGGGTCAAGACTAGTATTTGCAAAGTTATGTCCACTTAAAATTTGAATAATAGGTGTTTTAAAGATAAAATCTTCTGACACCAATACCTTTAAACAAAATGAACATAATACTGTAAATTAATTAACCTGTTGAAATAAGCTGAGAGCAGTTTCTTGAGATGGTTCTTTTAAAGATGAAAATTAAAGTGACTAATTAGAGACTCTACAGTTGTCCTAGGTTTAGGGGTACTGTAGGGTTAGGGTTAGGTTAGAGAAGAGGACCATGAGGCTACATTTTGGACAACAGGAGAGTTAAGATACTGCTCCCAGCCTATTTCAACCGGTGTGTCAAGGTACAAATGTAAGTAACCCATAGCAATCTATATTGTTGAATGTTGATTGGCTGTCAAACAGCCAAGGGCTAAACATTTTAAATAGAAGTGAAGGTTTCATAAACAGCCAGTAAATGAATATTGTTAAGTATTAAGCATTTATTCTACCAAATCTTACTGGAGCAATGTGGTAATACAATCTCTTAACGTTTTCTTGTTCTCCAGAAATGAAATATAAAATCACATGTTATACCAAACTGAATTGCTTTGTACTAAGAAAACAATTAATTATAGACAGAAATGTTATTATAAATCACATGAATATGCACACACGTTTGTGATAATGACAAATCACCACAATCATTTTGAATGCTCATGTATCAAGTCTTGTCAATCCAAATTTACATGTTAAATTTGTCAAAACTTTTATATTTACCTGGCAATTCAGAATGAAAGTTTTTCTAAATATGTATTTAGCCGGTATTACAATGTTATTACAAAAACAACATGAAATAAACATTATTTTAGATTACATACAATATTTCAATGCAATGTAACCAAAAGATTTGGCCAATAAAGAATATTTCATATTTTCATTGTGCTATGACAATATGGCTACTGTGTGTGTGATTTTACACCCCAATTCCACAGAAAACTGAAAACAGCAATTTTTACAAATAAATGTAATTAATTCACAGTTTCATCAGTTTTACTATAAATTATTACTATGAAAATATTGACTCTGCTATCAAAAATAGAATGACCTCATATATGCACAACTGAAGTTTGATTAATGAATAAAAAATATTCATAGCCTTCAGCTACTGTACAGGTAGGCTACTGTACATGTATGTCTGGGCGCAAGTCCCTGGCAGTTGCTCGTTTAAATAGTTCTTTATTTTTTGCCATATTCTCGTGCGCAAAGGCGCGAGACATGTTCTGTGTGTTCTCTTTTATTCCAGTTCTCACCTTTCCTTAGGTAACTTAAGAGAACCTGCACCAGTCGTGCTTAAAGCTTTCAACATTCGTGACGCCAGTTCTCGATTTGGAAACAATTCAAGATATCCTACTGATGATGAGAAAATTAGAAAAATATGACGATTCTCGAACAACGCAGTACCGTTATGCCACATATCATAATGTACATATGATGGAATTTGACATTACAAAAACAGTCTAAAGTACTGCACAATGCATCTCAAAAAGCCTACCGATTGCGTAAAACAGCAAACTGTTGTACAGTTGTCTGTTATTACGCACAAGACAAATTGTATAGAAATAAACACTCACTATAACTCTCCAATGCGCTCGTGTGGCGCACGTAGCCGTCCGCATTTATTTGATTCTGGCTCAAAGTCAAGGGTCTCGGGTTGACAGAAGGTAATCCCCACTATGAGAGGCCTCGGTCCAGTAGGGAGGCGGAGTGTTAGTCATTCAAAGCTGCGTGCAGTATAAAAAGAGGGAAGTTGCAAGTAACCCAACTTCAACCGGTGTTTAACAGAACGCAGCTCTGACAGAAGTTCAGAATGAATACGGTCAAGGCGATTAAAAATGCAATAGTGTGTCTTGTCTTGCTGCCTCGTTTTTTAATGGCAGCCGTTATGTTTTGGCTGCTTGACTTTTTGTGCATAAGGAAAAGGGTTTTCTTCAATGCAAGGGAGCAGGAGGGCGATGCCATCGATCCACCTTTGTGTGTATCCGATTCCAATAGATTGTTCAGCCTGGAGTCTCTCAAGGCGGTCTGGCACGGACATAAACTGGACTTTCTAAAAGCGGCGCACCTTGGGTACGGAGCCCCCAACACCCCAGTGGTTCAGTTAGCGGATCGGAAGCGCAGCCGGATCCTAGATTACGCAAAAGATAAACGACCGCTCATCCTCAACTTTGGCAGCTGCACCTGACCGCCGTTCATGGCTCGCCTAAAGGCGTTCCAGGGAGTGGTGCAACAGCACGAGGACATAGCAGACTCTGTACTTGTGTACATAGAGGAAGCGCACCCCTCCGACGGATGGGTCAGCTCCGACGCGCCCTACCAGATTCCCAAACACCGGTGTTTGGAGGATCGGTTGAACGCCGCGCAGCTCATGCGCCTGGAGGTGCCCGGTTGTCTGGTCGTGGTAGACTGCATGGAGAATTCCTCCAACGCGGCTTACGGAGCATATTTTGATAGACTTTATATACTTCAAGAGGGAAAGATTGTTTACCAGGGTGGCAGGGGACCCGAGGGATACAGAATATCTGAACTAAAGGACTGGCTTGGTCAGTACAGGCAAAGGCTGGAAAAGCCCAACGATATGGACATTATTGTGTAGGTGTTTAATTTAGATCTATTAGAGCTGCTACATTATATGGTAAACAATAATGCTACATCTTTTAGCGTTACACCTTCAGTTACATCATCGATAGACAGATAACAGTTAATGGTTTATAACGTATTTTGGCAAATATAGTTGAGTAGTTCCGATATAAGCAAACTGGCCCTACTCAACAAAAGTTTATTTGGAAAAGCTTATTTAAAGTATTTCATCTCCATGTCAACAGTTTGGTCGTTTCCCATATCTTGGTATGAATGAGGAATCAATTGCCTCTTATATCACCATGCTCGTCAGTATTGTTGTGAAGTTCGGTTCTTAAATGGCTTCCAACCACAGAACCGATACTGATGTTCTCATACTGGAGACCATGGAGAAGCCTTTACCCCTTGAATGAAATGTTTTGTAAATATTGTTCACGTTTATCTGTATATTTTCATATAATAAAATGCTTTGTTCTATTCATTTTGTATTCATTCGTGGCGGGAAATGTATTCTTTATCGTAATGCCTAATGCGTAATTGTTAGAAATCATATTTCAGCGCGCCAGAGCACATGTTCTGTTGGGACCCACCCAAGATGTGGGCCTATTTCATATATTTCTTCTGTAAAGCCCATTCACACTGTGGTGGAGCTTTAGGGAAAGTAACCTGAGGTGAAGTAAACAGAGAGTGCAGTGGAAGACGAACAAGTTGCCTAGAGCAGACTGGGATTATACACTGAACACAGAAAGCAAAGACTGCCATCTTAACCGCCTACACACAAAAGAACATCTTTTCCTCAGAATTCTATGATTCTCTCAGATCTAAAATTGTCAGAATTTGCATTTAATGGGATTCTGGTGGCTGGACAAGTGATTCAAGATGGCCTGAATTAAAATGGCCTAAACTAGTTTTTAAACTAGTAATTTAAAGAGAGTTAGGGTTACAGTGTACACACACAAGCATGCATGCTCAAAATGTTCAGTGTATTTTGTTGGTTTAAACACATTTAAAATAAAGATACAATTGTATACAGTTCATCTGCAGTGGTCACATTATTTATAAGTATTGATATATAATTACCCTAGACATCATAAATAAAGTGTAAAATGGATCTGTGCAATATATTCCAGCACACAACAAAGAATTCTCCTGAGCCCTGGTTCCCTTAGGAAGTTACAATGCTGAGACAGCAGGAGCTAATTGCAAAAGATTAGGGCAGGTCAATTAGTCACCAGATTAGGACAGGTCATGCTGTATGATGCTGGTATAAAATGTTGATGTACAGTATCAGGTACATTCTCTCACAAATGTAACTGCCCTTGTAGACAGGGTTTGGTAGTAATAATATATCCATTATATCTTTTTGACTGTGCACTGTCTATATGTTTAACACACAGGTGATCTACTGATGTCTGCAGGCCAATAATATAATATTATTTTCCAGCTCCTGGAGCATATTTCTGGTCAAATAAGTTTTATTTCTGCAGAGCCAACATGAAAACAGTTGCTCAAAGCCTTCAGGCCCTCCTCCATGTTCGTGTACTAATTTACAAATTTACAATTTACAATTTCCTCTTAGATATTTATATAAGATAAGTATCTCCTGTCGAAGGTTCTGTTACAGCTTGTTATTTTATACTGTATGTTTTCCAAGTATTTTGCAGGGCATCCTTCTCTTTAAACATCAGAAAAAAATAATTTCTCCACAAAAACAATAATGTTTGGCTAACTTCATTGGTAAACAGGAAGGAAGCCCATGCTACAGTATATACGATAGCTCATCCTGTACCTGTGAAACAGTTTGAATCTTCATCTTCTGATGTGAGCGTGCA
>JAODUG010000015.1:1812855-1824788 GCA_027564795.1 Aphredoderus sayanus | reverse complement strand
AGAGAGAGATAGAGAGAGAGAGAGAGAGAGAGAGAGAGAGAGAGAGAGAGAGAGAGAGAGAGAGAGAGATAGGAGGAGGACTTGGGAGTTTGGGTTTGAGCTCTTTGTGTTCACAGTGGACCTTGATTTAATTTCAATACAATTAAGGCACGCGGTGAATGCCAAGAGAGAAGCCCCAGTCTTCGCTGGGAGACCTGCGCTTGTAGCCTTCGACGGGACAGGAGGCAGCTTGGCTTCACAAGGCTGGCCTCACACCACTACACTACACTATACAATCAACACACGAGGCTACAAGATACATATATTGTGGTCTAAAATAATTATACATTTCACTAACCAAGAAAAATGTCATGAATAGTATTTGGAGCTGTACAGCATGAGCATTCTGTATATGTCTACTTGCTGAATGCAGAGAGAGAGAGGGAGGGAGGGAGAGAGAGAGAGAGAGAGAGAGAGAGAGAGAGAGAGAGAGAGAGAGAGAGAGAGAGAGAGAGAGAGAGAGAGAGAGAAATCTTAAGATTGAGATTGAGATAGTGAGAGAGACACACACAGCTTGTCCACAGCCAAAATGGACAGAGGGATCACACCAGGGGAATTTGACCAGGTGGTGACAGGACCACTTCAAAGCTCAGGTTGTTCACGCATGAACCTTCGGTGTCCATTTTGGGATGGGTGAGGGTGCAAAAAGGTTTAGAATATATTGAGAATGCTACTGACAACTATTTCTATTTCTTCTGATACGTTCTTCATTGAAAATAGGTATTTATTTATTTAGGCATATAAGGGAAATACTTTTGCATGCTTCTTTCTTTTTTTTACATCACACTTTATTGAAGCTTATGTCCCTACTGTTAATTCATGGGCTTTTTATTTAAACTATTGTTTCTCATTCGTAGCCTATACAGGTAATACAGTTTTTTATGTTTGTTATGTGGAGAACAAAAAAAAAAAACTAAATAAAGAAGTCACTTCATGGTTTGTATAATTTAGTGTGTATTTTCTAAGTGAAAAGGCCCAAAGCACTACAGGTATGGGCTTAATCAGAATAATGCTATTCAGTAGCCTATACTCTCTTCTCTGTGCTTGATCGGGCGACGCGTGCCGCTATAGGCGATGGAGATGTGCGCGCTGACCTATATCTCAAATGATGGAAGTGGAATGGAGCGGTGAGGGCTGGGGAATAAATACTTGCCAATGACACCCATGCAGATCACCTCGTGTTAAGTCATAAGCTATGTCACCATTCTCCACTGCAGACCTCAACAAGAAATGTAGAAACAAAGGGCTAAAATGGTGTAGGTATTTTGAAGGACATTTTGATGAATTTACTGCATCAAAATAAAATAATGCGTCACAGGCTCAGCTATTAGCCTTCAAATAAAATATCAAAACATATACCACATAGGCTGCAAATGTGCTAAACCAGGCGATTTTCGTGCAAATCTATCAGATCTATTTATATTACATATAGTTTCTCGCCTTCTCCCACTCCCATAGGCTTAATTGCCATAGTCTTACAGCCTAATGGGTTATATTTTGTTTCCAAGTAGGCCAGGCTACGTTACATATGTTGGAACAGTGGTCATCAACATTTCCAGGAGCTTTTCTCTACACATATGAATAAGAAACATCTCGGTAGAATTCAAACAACAGCGGGGGTTCGTGGGGGTGGGGTGGGGGGGGTACCCGTCGTCCCGCACATACATCATCATGACATTTCGTTCGTTTGGCCTGTACGTTACGTGAAAACTAATCGGCGCTATATGGTGATCTAAAATATTTCAAAGGACGAACTTTCGCGGTCAAGCTACTTCCTAAAGATTAGGCCTGTGCTAGGCCTAGCCACCTATAACACATCGTAATTTTATCCTAAATCTGCATTAGGCCTATTAGCCTATTTCAGTTTATTGCACATTTGGCATTGCAAATTTGTAGACAATTAATGATTAGGTTTATTTTGAAAAAATGGAAATAACAGCCTATCGATCCCATTCCCAAATGTAAGCTATAACCTAGACTGTTTAATATAATATGGCTGTGTTGGTGACATGCCTTTTTGTTAGTAGCCTATAATATAAGCGCATTTGTTCTTCATTTGCGATTGAATTATAGGCTATGCTATGGGTTCATTTTATAGTTTTGATTTCTGCAAAATGCACGAAAAGACAGAATAGTGTAATTTAGTTATGCAAATAAAGGTCGGGTGAGACTAATGCGAAAAAGAGATAGGACTACATGCATTTATGGTAATCACTGGCACGTGCTGGTTGAACAAGGGCGCGCATCCCATATAGAACCATGACCTTGCAATAGGCAAACCAACACACAATATGGCAATCCGCAAACCACAAGATAGCCTATATGCTTATTTTATTTTATTTTACAACGGCTATATGCCAAAATGAAAGCATGATTTGTAGACACATTTCGTATCAGTTGACATTTAGGCCAGACAATATTATTTTTTGTAACATTTCACTTAGGTTTAGGCTACATTTTGGCTATTTGTCGAAAGAAGATTTAAAAAGATTGTCGAGTAATTGTAACATTTGATTAGAATAGCCTGATAAATAATGTGGCCTACAACTGATAGCCTATACATGTAGACCTATAGCCAAATATCAAAGATTTTAGAGGCTTAAGATTATCTTTTTATTTAAACTGTAGCCTATTTTTCAATATGAAACGAATAACAAATAGGCCTATTCAAATTATTCACCCACACAAAACGGTCATCAGTGATAGGCTATGCGGCTCTGTCATTTTTTTCCCCTCTTCAGTCATTCAGTAGGCTATAAGCGCTGACCTCTCTATCTCTCTCTCTCTCTCTCTCTCTCTCTCTCTCTCCCCCTCCCCCCACTTTCTCACTACGGTCCCAGTGTGTGTCTCTGTCGTGGCCTTTCATTTGCATCCCAGGGGAGGATAAGGCCTCCCTGGAGACACACGGATAAGGGTCACTGGAGAGGGCCACGAGCAGCTTGTTTCACGCACCCAACGCAGACTGACACGTGCCGCATACACCCCCCTCTGCCCCGAAAGAAGTCCACGCAGCTCTACAGTTCCCAATTAAACACTTTAATTTCCATTCTAAATGTACTAATCCTTAATCAAGAAAGAGCAGCCTATAGCCTGTCATCCCTGTCCATTGTCTCAATCCAGCGCACACAGGGTAGAGAATAGGCTACACTCGAATATTTATGGTACATGGCTTTATATTAACGACCCTGTCCTGACATTAAAAAACAGAACAGCACCAGAAAACGATAGCCGAACGTGCCCAAAATGTAGGCTACATGGCTTTTCAAATAGGCTAGATAAAAGGTTTTCCAATCAACGTACACTTGTCTTTTAAAGACATGGTAGTTAAACCATTGGATGTTTTCAGTGATGCACATCTATTAAGAAGTCTATGACTATTTTGAAAACGCTCCACTGGGACTATAGCCGAGCATCTTCCTGCGTTCGAGTAGCATAACGAAATCAACGGCAATACATTACGTTATACCACCCTCTTGTGTCCACTCTGTGTTCCACAGCTGTACTGCTTAGGCAAGAAAATGGCGGATAATCGCGCCTTCGAAAGTAGCTGATGTAGATATATGACGTCAGATGCATATGACCATATACACATAACAGCTATGATTCCTATTCATATTAAAAAAAAATCACTGCGACCAATATATACAGATTATTATGGCCACCTACACATAATGAACAAGAACACTTTACTTTGTGGAGCATCTTTATTATGCCACAGATATTGCCAGTAGTTTTGAAAGAGGATCTTTCAAACAGTTTATACCTCTTTTAAACCATTGACAATCTGCAGGAAAGGTGGATGGGGTGGCGGTATTATAGCATGGGTGGTTGAACAGTCTGATATTGGAGGAGGGTGCAGACAGGGGTTGAAGAGAGATTTGTAAATAGTGCAGGAGATTTTGGCAGGAGTCAATTGGGAGCAGGTAGTTGAGTATGTACTATGTAGGATACTAGTAAACAAAGCATTCATTCATGTACCCTTTAAAAAAAAAAAAAAAAAAACTAAAGGGCAACAATTACAAAATAAAAGTTGGACAAACCCCACAGACACACAGCATTACAAAATTGCTTTACAGTGAAACGGGAATGCACACCAGTTATGCTGAGTATACCACATTTATTACTTTAGAACTGATTAATAGAAAGAGTGGGGGCAAGGCCACTCGCATTGCCTTTAAGAAAACCGAGAATGGAAAAAAGGTAGATGAAAGCAGCCCATAGCAACAATGAATTAACTTGACCAAGGAAGGAAAAATTTAAATAAAAGAAACTTAAGCCTTGCAGAGCCTCAACAGACAGCCCCCACTCCCCCGTTTTTACACCATAAAAATTATACACACCAAAAAAGGCTTAACTTAACATTTCTGCTTTTAAACTCTCATCCAGCATTGACCTACTCTCCTTTCCATATTTACCCAAACCCTACCTTAGGCACGATGCTGCCCCAAAAAAAAAAAAAAAAAGCCCTTCTGAACATCCACACTTGTCTCTAGACAACAAAAAGATGGAAAGCGAAATGAGACATGTTCTTGAGTGAGCATTGCTGATACCCGCCTACAATGAACATCCACAGAGGCGTCAAGGTTGGTAGTCATCTTCCACTGATGTCAGGGAATCAAAAGCCTTACAAATATAAAGAAACCAAATGCCCATCTTCACTTTGGGGGGCAATATTGGAGCAACCACTACAAACTTATAGAGAGCTGTGTGTTTGTGTCAGCAATACAGACTTGCTTAGGCTGTGAAAACAAAAGATCCTTTAAAAAAAAGAAAAAAGAAAAGAATAAAAAGAAACACATACAGGGTGAGGGGGAGCATATGTAGTGAACAGGTTGGGTCAAAACAATTGCCTAAAGATGCTATTTAGTTGTAGTCCTATGAATAATTGTTTCCTTTTCTTTTTACTACAAGTTCGAAGTAAGTCTTTAAAGTCAAAAGAAATCAAGAAAGTCTTCATTTAGTTTTTGTCCTTGGTTAATTCTTCAACCCCAATAGAATTTCTTAGAGATCTGGATGTGATGGGGCGGCGGAGGGGGGTAGGAGGGGCATTGCAGTCCTTTGCCCAAAGCGATTGCCGTTACTTGACTCTTCCTTGGCGATCCTAGAACAAAAATGTAATTTAAAAAAATATATAAAATACACACATACTCAGGCTCACACAACAGTTATGGTAGTCCGAGGCAGTAGGAAGATATACTTCCCAATACACACTGAGATTAATCTGTGCATAGCTCCCGATATCTTATATTCAGGTTGATGTGGAGGTGTCAACAGCACTTAAGGAAATAAACAAAGAATACCTTCAGAACCTAATTGAGTAACAGCCAGAGTACGCTCATTCACATTTATGCCCTATAAATAAAAGTCATTGATTGCACCAAGACTCATGATATGGCCAGGGAAAACGTCATCTACCTGCAGCCTGTAATGACTCCTGTTGCTCTGGTTACTGGTATACGGCTCACTGCCCTGGACTTCCACCTACAAACACATAATAAGATGTCAGTCAAGTCTGACTTAAGGATTTAAAGTGAACGAGAGAAGGAAGGAAGAAAAGAAAAGTACAACCAAACATTTCTCAATCATGAACACAATATACTTGGTAAGTATAGATACATTTGTGGCAATTTCACAGTAAGTAAATGAGGTACTGCCAAGTCAGGTATACAGCATGGTAATTAATATATCACTACCACCACACAGTTGCTAAACCAATTACTTCAGTCAAAAAAATCACTCACATGTATCAATGCAGAGAAAACAGTAGAAAATACAAGTATCTATAAATATAAATAGAACATGTTTCTTTAATAAACAACTATATGGCCAGAATTACTAATAGCACAAAATTGTGCATCTCATGTGTTATATACATTTTATGGAAAATATAATTAGGTGAAAGTACACATTAACTAGAGCCACAATAGGATTTGTTGGGAAACGCTTATGTATGTAAACCAGCAACCAACCAAAAACAGGGTTACCCAGGAAATAACCATCATCAATTATATCAAGATGGGAAAAATGTAAAGCTATGGTTTTAAAAGTGCAAAGTTTCACTTTCACCACCAGGCCTTCAATTCAAAACACATGAAAATACGCCATTTCATCACTGAACACATCTCAGACTATTATTGAACACCTTTGAAAGTAAGCAATTATCCCTTCTGTTGTCCTGATATTATTATGCCACCAGATGGCACCACCTGATTGTGTCATCCTGTCATTGCTGTGTGTATTTATTAATTAAAGTATTTCTTTATGTATTTTTTTGTATGTGTATATTTTGTTTTTTCATGCCTTTTAACACTCCTGTTGTCCTCGGGTTTCAAACGCACACCTTGTTGTGCCAGCAGTGCACATCATGTCTGTGGAAGCTGTAGAATTAGTATTAGTGCCCTCTATCTCCCACAAAGAGGTAGTGCGTTGGGTCAGTTTGACCCGGACAACAACAGGAGGGTTAAGAATAAAATTGGGGACATAATACACATACATTGCTAAATAAAAGAACATTAAATATATAAGCCACCAATGCATCTTATATGATAAGGTCACATTATTTAGTGATCCAACCTAATGAATGCGATTATGAAACACTTTTTTCCTAATTGTCAAACATATAGATGTAGTCTATTTTGCAGAAAGCAATACATGCTCAAAACAGCGCATTCAATTTAATATAACCTCTTGTACAATCACGTTGAAGGCAGGGGAAAGAAAATAAATGTGACAAGATACTTCTATATTCTTGACAATGGTCAAAACAGAGCTGGCACCAAAACATCTCTCTCAAAAATGGCATGTAAAAAAAAAAGAAAGAAAAAAAAAAGGTTTGTTTTACCCTTCTTCCTTCCAACACAATAACAGGCTGTTACCTTTTTCACACACTCTTCCTCCTCCTGGCGCTTCTCGTAGTGAGAGAAGTCGTCAAAGATGGAGGTGGTGTGCTTGTACCCAGCTATGATCTTCAGCACCTGCCGGGCCTTGTCCAGCGGTACCTCCTGCGTGTCCCGAGAGTTGGTCACCGGCTTGTTCTCGTTGTTCTCCAGGCGGATGTGCCTCAGCTGGCTGTTGGGAACGTCCTTTACGAAGATCCAGCGCACGTCAAAGCGGCCCTTCCACTTGTCCTGTGACCAAACGCCGGCACACGTGTTGTAGTCCACGGGCGAGCGCATCTCCGCCACGCCGCAGAAGTGGCCGCTGCCGTTGACGCTGAAGAGCAGGTAGAGCGGGCCCTTGCCGCCCAGCGAGCGGTACGCCGTGTCCAGCCGCTTGTTGCCGTGCTCCGTGCTGCACCAGATGTTGTACTTGATGGAGCGGTGGATGTCGTCCTCTGAGTAGCTCTTGATGATGAAGACGCGGCCCTGCTTGGGGTTCCAGTCAAAGTCCTTGGGGTTGTAGTTGTTGACCATGCGCAACTTCTCCAAGACCGGGTGAGGTTCAGAGGGGATCCCAGAAACTGCTCCCATGCCGGAGGACGAGGGAGGCGACTGGCCTGCACCCACCCCACTGGTATCCCCGAAACCGTTGGCACGGTTCCGCGGGGGGACCCAGCGGGTGGGTTGGGAAGGTTGCTGTTGAGCTGGAGGAGGGGGGCCCTGGGATATAGACGGTGGGGGCATTTGAGCCATTCCTGGCTGCCCATTGGGTGGTAGCTGATGCTGCCCCATTTGGGCAACAGGAGGGACCAACTGTCCGTTGCTGAGGGGAAGTTGAGGAGTCCCCCCGGCAGTCGTTCCAGGCTGGGGGGAGGCCTGGTTGGGCGGCTGGCCATTGCTGGGGATGGAGGGCACCTGCTGAGGGGTGGCAGCTTTAGGCATGGTACCCTTGTTGTCCCAAGTGCCAATGTCCATGTTGTGTTTGATGGGCGGAGGTGGCAAGTTGGCACCTACCATATTGCCTTTTGTTTTCAGCTTGGGCTGTGGCTTGGCCGGCTTGCTGGCAATGTCCGCCCAGGAGGCAGGCTTGGCAGGGGCAATTGAAACAGGGGGAATGCTTGGGGGTCCTACAGATGACACAGGGCCCAACGGTCCCCCGCCAGGCAAGCCTGAGCCAACCACCTTAGGAGCCATGTCCCCGCCACCACCACCAGGAGCAGCACCTCCAATCTTAAGCCCCGCCATGCCCTGGTCCAGGCTGTTCATGCCAGGCGCCTTGTTGAGGGGTTCATTGGCAGCAGGGGCAAACGGGGACTGTCCATCGATCATGGCTCCGCCGATCGAGCTGGGGGCGTAGGCGTAGCTGCTGTTGTAACCAGAGCTCTGTGGTGTCCCCGACTGTCCCTGAGAGCTGTTATTGCCCCACGCCGAGAAGTCAATGCCACTGGGGAAGAAGTTGAAGCCGTGCTGGCCCAGGAACGGGTTGCTGCCCAATGGCCCCGGCTGACCGAACATGGCATCTGGGAGGTAGTGGGGCTCCCCATTGCTTATCTGTCCGTAAGAGGCCAGGTAAGGCATAGGGGGGTCCCCACCCGTGGACCATGCTGCCTCATTCAAGGAGTAGGAGAACCCTATGGAGGGGCTGTAGTAGCTGGGCATGTAGGAGTCCGACATGGCCGTATAGGCATTGCTCTGGAGGGGAGAGGGATACTTTTAGTCACACACAAGAAACACTACAGTTAACTAAACCCAAACAAACAAAACACCGATGAAAATAAAATCGGTCAACAGGTTGACAAAAACAGCATTTTCTATTAAAAAGGCTGTTCAATTCTTGTGACGGAATATACCAGCTCAATGTTTCCCCTTACAGCCCAATTCACACAGTCCATTACTACTGAAAGGAATGCCATCCATTATGTGGTCAAGATCCAACTATCAAAAGCCATTACAACAAGATGCAGAATACTAGTAATTGGAAATCAATTAAATAACACTGATGCAATACAACACTTATTGGCAATAGCACCCGCACCAGTGGATCTTACCTGTCTGGCCTGAGTATTCAGGTAAGGCTCAAACTCATCATCATTCAAAGTATCCTTTTGGGTCACAGCTCCGTTTTGCACTAAGAGAGAGACAACATTTGTTATCATTGATATGGTATAATTGAATATAGAGTTACACCAAGAATACCCTTTCAGCATTTTACCATTATACTCATCAACTGCCTTTATTTATAACGGCAGATGAAGAAAGCAATAAAAAGGCTGCATGATTAAGACTCTGTAGGTCTGATTCTAATTATCAAATTCATTCATGAAGACAAAACAATATAAACTGCTTATGCCATTAGTCAGGTAAAATCAGGCAAGGTTTTTTTTAGAAAGCATTATTGGAAATCTGGAGTTTTGTGTATAATTACAATTACTTCTCCGTAATGTTTGGCCTGAGGTTCCAGTCAAGCTTTGTACAAGTCTGGTACTGTACAGGACTGTAGCACAGTATAACTTTAAAGCCAGACAGTTACAACTGCAAAAGCTGTGTGCCAATATAGTAAATTGTGCGGATTGCAAGAAAGGTTAAGATACTCATTTGGATACGGGAAAAGCATGTCGGAAGACGTCATTTTTAGGTTAGTGTAGCAACCAGCTATCGTTAGCATGCTAGCTAGCTTGCTAGCCTCATGCAATGCGCAGCGCCTCACGAGCGCGAAGAATCCTTTCATCATGACGGACTTCACTAGCAAGTTGACCAGCTAGCTAGACTGGTACGCGTACATTAAAACACTACTCGTTATAGAAAACAGTTTAAACATACCAAATAAAGACGCATTATGTGACTTTGAGTGGATGCCGCCCCTGTCAATGCACTATAAACAGCTGCAAATAAAAGCAGGAAAGGATGCTGGCTTGCATTTGGTTGCTATGTACTGTAACGTTAGCTCGGCGGCTAGCTGGGCATACTGTAAGCCATTTCGGAGCAGATGTTGTGGAAGCTCGCAGTAGGGGTTAACAGTAAAAAATAACTGAACATTGACATTATACGTACGCATGTTAGTTGTTTTTTGTCACAGTACTGGCTTCTAAGTGGGGAAATATTTGCACCTGTACGGCAATATGAATCGGCCTTTTTGCTAGCTACAGTACTGTATCTGACTATCGCATCAGCGCACAGGATTTTAACAGCGCAGCACACGCAGAATATCCGCATACATAACTTGTGGTTAGCTACATTTGGTCCTTACCTTTATTTGCTTGGCCTTTCGGTCTCTGGATTGGGTCCAAGTGATTCATGAAGGTTTGATTTATGAGAAGAGAGGAAGGGAAAAATAGATGAAGAAAAGATTTTCACCAGTCAGTCCCTTTAGCAGGTGGTCAGGCCTACTTCACTACTGAGCGACAGCCACAGCTTCTGTGCTAAGCTATCCTCGCTAGCCGTCTCGATGCTGACAATTTGGCCCTCGTAAATGCTCAGAAAGTGCCTCTCTTTACCTGGTCAAGAAGACTGCTGGCTGACATTTCTTTCCCCCCTTGAGCCTGTGTAATTATATTTGTTTCCAATTAAAAGCGGCAGGGTATAGAAATTAGCTATTAAAGAGTTTAGTCAAGTGCCCCTCTCGTTGTATAGCGCCTGTTTTCTACACAATGGCGGGCTGCAGTTCGCTCTGTCTCAGCGCTGACAGACTTCTCAACATGGCTGGGCGGCCCTCGTCCATACACGATGCCATTTATTTACATGAGACATGCGCCCCTCATTGGCGCGGAGGAACTGCATTGAAGATGTAACTTCTCATCCTATTCCTAATTCTATACATGTAAATCAAATTATTATTATTTTATTAATAAAAAGGTTAAAGACATTATAATGGTTTACAAGCTGTGTTTAAGTCAATGGCTAGTTGTTTTTATTGCATAAGACGATAGTGATTCATAAAAGTTCATTATCTTCTTATTATTCTACTGTAGCCTAGTCGATTTTGTATTCGTAAAATGTTTCCCTAAAATGTAGCCTATCCTGATTTTTGTGCCTTTTAACCCTCCTGCTGTCCTCGGGATTCAAACTCACACCTTGTTGTGCCATCAGTGCACATCATATGTCTGTGTAAACTGTAGAATCAGGTTTAGCGCCCTCTATCTGCCACAAAGAGCTAGTGATTTGGGTCATTTTGACATGGAGGACAGGGTTAAACCATGGGTTTTAATGGTAAAATCATTTTTGTATTAAAAGCATTCAGATTTTTGAATCGTGATCTTATATATATATCGGCCTAAACCTATATATAGCCTATATATCGTTTACAACAAAACGTAATTTGTTGTAATTGTTAATCCTGCTGTCCTCCGGGTCAAACTGACCCAACACACTACCTTTTTGTGCAAGTAGAAGGCGCCAATTATAATTCTACAGCTTACACAAAACATATGACGTGTACTGCTGGCACAACATGGTGAGTCTGAAACCTGCGGACAACAGGACAGTTAAAATGTATGAAAAAAACAATTACATAAAGAAAGAAAGAAAGAAAGAAATACACACAGCTAGGGCTGAACGATTTTGGAAAATAATTGCGATTATTTTAAGCAATATTTCGATTATTTTAAGCAATATTGCGATTGCGATTTAATACGATATAATTTTTTTACCATCTCTATAATATGTATTATTCAACAAAGACAAGCCATAAATTGTATAATATGACCAACACAATATCAGATATTTTAAGCAAGCAAGCCCCACTCTCAAGCCTGGCTGCAATATTTTCCTGTGTGTTCGTCTGGGTAGTTTAAAGGCAGCGACCTTTGATGTCTAAGTCTTCATTAACGAAATGCACCGAAGACTGATAGGGCAGCTATCTGATAGGTACAGCTTAACCACATGCCAGTTGTAGCAGCGAAAATCTGTTTGCATGTTTTGTATAGCTCGGATCAGGGACTGGCTGGCCGTCGAGAGTTTCGGCGTTGCGGCGCCATAAGACAGTCAGACAGGGCCAAACTAAAACTTTTAATATTGAGG
>JAODUG010000015.1:1798027-1812755 GCA_027564795.1 Aphredoderus sayanus | reverse complement strand
TAAATACACACAGCAATGACAATTGAAAAACACACAAATCATACACAATCAGATGGCGCCGCCGTGTGGCCAAATACTATATTTCTAGAGGACTCGTACGTTACACCTGAACCTAGCTAGACACCACAGGTCCACCTGGTCGTATTTAACTCTCATGGGGTTTCAAACGCACTACCTTCTTATGCCAGCAGATGGCGCCACCTGATTCTCTTTAGTGTCAGTGCTGTGTGTATTTATTTCTTTATTAATTATTTCTTTATGTATTTGTGTTGTTTTATTTTGTGTTGTACATCATGTCTGTGTAAGCTGTAGAATTAGGTTTAGCGCCCTCTGTCTGCCACAGAGAGGTAGTGCGGACAGCAGGAGGGTAACGTGCCGCGCTCCTTCCGCAGGTGAGCTACGTGTCGGACTTCTTCAAGCATCGACCGCCCCGCAGCGCCGGGCCGGTTGCGCCCGAGGTGGAGCGGCTGGAGGGCAAGTCGGGCCCGCAGGCCCCAGACTCCGGCCAGGGGAACCAGGGGAACCAGGGGAACCACCACTACAGCTACTCCGCACCTGTGTGACCACGCGTCCTGGACCCCCTCCCTCCCCGCAGGACGGCACGCGAGCAGACAGACACCGAACCAAAGCGTTGACCCCCTTTCCACCCCGCCCCCCCCGGGACCACGACGCAGAAACCAAACTGTGTCCGTTCCTCTCGCGTCGACGACATACAGCTCTCTGCAGATATACTAACCTTGACAGCACATTCTGTCCTGTAAGTGTTTTATATACGTGTTTGTGTGTGCTGTAGACATATTTGATGATTTTGCGATTTGTTTCTTTTTTTAAACATAGTACATTTGCCACATTTGTAGACGCACTGTTTTTAGGGAGAGTATATCTCAAACTTTTTATTTAGCGGAGGGGAGGTTATGCTGAGGAATGAATGAGAGAAGACTGCCAAGAGAAAGAAACCACTCCTAAACCAACCCCCTTCAATGCCACAACCAGGGCAGCTGTGTTCTCTAGACGTTGTTGTTTTGAGGCCTGGTTTTTGGTCAGGCGATTGGTAGATGGATGAGAGTTGTCATTTCCACAACAGTATTTCCACTGGATTTAGATGATATATTTTTGTCAGTATCGTCATGTCTTCTGAATGTCTTTATAAAAAGATGCATGTTTAACATGAATTGTACAAAATGTTACATTTATGTGCTGTACTAACAACGGTGTTGCCTAGAACCACTGTATATTAAACCTTTTTTTAAATGTTATGTATCATTCACCACTACTACAATGTTAAGCTTTGAGCATTTAATATGATAATGGTAGTCAAACTTTTGAGACTATAAAAATGCTCTTCATGCACAGCAGTGTAATGCAGAAATTGCAGCAATGTGGAGAATTCCTGGCCAGACAACCTTGCCAATGTAACTTATTCTAACCATCCAATGATTTTACAATGTGTGATTGTGAAGGGTTTCTGTGTGATGCAGGAATTTGTTGAAAACAAATCCATGTGTTTTAATGTTTATATCTCACTTGGCCATATAACCATACCACTGAAATATTTAACCAGTTTTTCAATAATGAACATGATCTGCCCTTTGCAAAAGGAATTTCACACTTTAATCTACTACAGTACAGGTATTTTGCCTTGAATGTTAATGGAACCAGTGTTTTTGCGTGTAACCATCGTGTCACTTTGTAAATAAATTAACAAATTATATTATTCAATAATTTTACCTACCCTCGTGTGCAGTTTCCCTATAAAGGTTACCCTGTATGGGTTCTTACGTCCACAGGACCGTTACTGTGCGACTAGCTTGAAAACTAATACTTTTATATTGTGTATAACAGTGGTCAAGCTGACAAGCAGCTGGTGCTGCAGCGTGTGTCAAGTACTGCTTGACACAGACAAGGAGAGGTTCATGTAAGGACTTGTAGCTTGAGGCTGAGGAATGGTTATTACTTTCTCAAAAATAAAAACAATTAAAGCTGCTGTACTGGACTGTCTTGACGTTTTGTCACTTTACTGTCATTGCAAGCCTAGGGACTATGAACTGAAACCAATACTCCCAATCCAACAAAGCAGAGGATCTACCTGTAATAGCACAAAAACCTAACCAACCAACCAACCACGTCTTACTACACAACCAAGTTACCTTCCATAACAGAAGTGACTACATGAATTCCACACTTGGAATCCTTCTGTGAATAGATATTTCTAAGTAACATCTACTGCAAGCACAAAACCTACATTTATCAGGAATGGCAATATGCTGTCATGAGCATTTTAACCCTCCTGCTGTCTTAAGGCATTTCAGCAGACTACCAGCAGAGGGAGCCGTGGAATATCATATGTCCGTGTTGTGGTTGGCGCCCGCTACTGGCGAGTGCACCGGGTCATTTTGACCAATAGGACAGCAGGAGGGTTAACTCCCTTTTCGAGGCATCGCCGATAAGGGATCACCGTTGTTTTTGAGTCATGGCTGATAGGAAAGTGTTTGTTCCCTTTAATGTAGTTTTTAATTCAGTTGCATTTTGTATCCGCTTAACAGTGTATCAGTCGTTTTTCACACAATTGGTACAACAGAAACGAAAGGAAAAAAAAAACAGTGGCCTTAACCAGGTATTTTATTTGTAAGGCACCAGAGAAGCTTGGTTACTGCTCAATGGTTCATTCTCAGAGTACAAGTTTGTTTTAAGTCTTCTTTTTTTTGGCCTCTTATTTTTTTTTTGTTTTTAAATGAGGCTGTAATATTGTTTTCATATACAACAACATACATTATAAACCTGTTCATTTTTGAAATATTTCACAACAACGAAAAGATTTTAAAAATGACACTTAACAAGCTTAAAAAAAGAAAAGAAAAAAACAAAAAAAACAACCAAAAGTAAAATGCATTACTGCCTACTTGGAGAGGTTCAGTGGGTTGGGGTGGCAGGGCATGGTATTCATAGTGCCTTTCTTACTATAAGGCAAGTTAACACCAAACTCTTCTGTGACACTTGCGCTTACACACAATTCACACACAATAAAAAGCAGCTTTGAAAATACAAAAATGCTTTTAAGAAAAAAAAAGTTGTTTATATGTATATATATATCGATATATCCATATGTATATTAATTGGCCCTTCACAGCAATAACAAAAACAAAAAACAAACACACCATACCATTTTGTATGTCCCGAGCTTTGCAATGTAGGATTTGTATGGAGAGGCCTCAGGATAGAGTGTGCAACTGTGTGTTAGTTACTAGTTTCAAACCCCTTGGTCTGTTCTCAAACAGTAGACATTTCTTTCTCCATGCAGTTCAATGAATACCTCAAGGAGATAAAACCATAAAGCTCAATTGCTTTTACAAAGCAACAGACTGAAAATGTTAGAAACTCGTATGACAGCATTTTACACTTAAAGGTGGCTTGCTTAAGCTCCATGGGCGTGTATGGGCAATATATACTTTATTAGATCAGCGGTCGTTGGCATGTCGTGAAAACACTGCTGTTTCCACGACATGCCAACGGTGTGTGGAAATACGTTTCTCGTGACTAGAAACTGTAGGATTGGACTTGGTCAAAAAGAATGGTACTGCCCTCTGTTGCTTGAAAGATGAATGACCGCCATACTTTTTATTTCAGACAAAATACACCGGTGTTCTTTAGTTTTTCCATTAAAAAAAGAAAGTAGCAAGAAGAAAAAAAAAGCAAACACAAAATAAAAAATAAAATACATTGCATTATTACTGTTAATGATTGATTAAGCTTTGGGTTCTTGTTTGTGTGAGAAATCTTCTGCTTTAGCAAGTCACCTCTGAAACGTTCTTCATCTGAACGATGGGAAAGTTAAACAAAAACAAAAAATGGGAGAAAATTCCCTTGATACTCATACAAATCAATCACAAGGTCTTGATACAGTATCAGTACAAGTGCTATGCTAACTTATAGAAATACAGTACTCTGAAAATCCTGCTCCCCTATCTAATGCGCCTATCTAGTTCTAAAGTCTAGGTCCAGGTCAATTTTGTCTTGGTCAGTTCGAGCGTGGACCACTGGGGGTTAGGGGAGGAGGGGGGTGAGAAGCAGGGGAACGCAAGTGAAAGGGGAAGGGAAAATGCCTTAAGAATTTAAAACTTAAACTTTCCCTTGGAACTTGCCCATTGGATTCAATCTCACACACACACACACACACACATTTTGAATGTCTAATGTAATCTTTAGTTTAATTGGCCCAATACACTACTAAAATTAAGACAAACTATTTCAAACTTTCTGTGTAGTTTAATTTTGTTGTGATCGATGATGAAGCCATTTAGTGTGGGTGTGCCACGATGCCAAGTTTGGTTTACCCACTGGGAAAACAAATCCCATGCACTGGGGATTTTGAGGTATGCAGTGGGATTGTGCCCTAGGTAGTTTGGAATGAGAAATTAAATTATACAGCCACTAGAGGGCGACTACACTCCAAACTAATAAAAAAAAAAAAAAAAAGTTTGAGTGAAAAGTCCCTTTAAAAAATCCAACTAAAATATACATCCCAGTTAATACAAGAAGCTGTTGAAGAATAACTTCACCTGTCAGGGCATTATCTCATGGCATTTATATCCAACAGCTCTGCTCCATGTATATAAAAAGGACTGTTCTTCAGTAGCAAGGGGAGGGATGAATGATGAACTGCATTATGGGAAATATAATGTTGCGAGTTTATACTCACTAGTATAGCGGCTAGCAAACGCCAGCTCCGATTTCATTATGTTAATTGCCGAGAAAAGAAAAAGCATGTAAAGAAAAAGTGTGTGTACTGTAATCTCACAAAGCATAGGACCATGCAAGGGAGATGGCTGCCAGCATTTGCCGTTAAACATCACTCCAAACACCGACGAGAAGAGAGAAAAAAGAAAAGAAAAAACTATTTCTTTCTTAAACTGGTGGGGAGATCAAACTTTAGTCAAGCCCAGCTGTGGCAGCTTACACTAAACAAACAATAAATGCATCTAATGAGCCTAGAAGCCTGAACTGAACCTAACAGCACTAAATAATACCAGCGTTTAACCCTGCCCCCACACTCTCCACCGTCTTCCCTCCACGTACTTATAAACAACCCCCTCCCCCACCTCCCCCCTCTCTGGCCCGCTAGTCCGACTTGTCCGCGTCCTCCTCCCGCTCCCGCTGCTCCCGCTGCTCCCGCTCGGCGGTCTCACGCGCCTTGTCCTCCTTGGCCAGTTGGGCCTGCGCCTGGGAGTGGTTTGCCAGGATGGAGGACAGCGACAGCAGGCCGGAGCCGGAGGACACGGCCGGCAGGCTGGGCGGGGTGAGGCCCAGGGGCAGCGGGGTCATGGGCAGGGCCAGGCCCTGGAGCTGGGACAGCTGGTGCACCTGGAGCTGCTGCTGAACGGGCCAAGGGGGGGAGGAGGGGGGGTATTGGGGTAGGGGGGGAGGTAGAGACAGTGTGTGAGCGCCCGCACCGCTGGGGTGAAGCCCCGGACACACCGCAAGCGACGAGCACAGACTACGGAAGCAAGATACAGCCAGGTCAACTACGCCGAGCGTAAGGCGACCACCAACGGGAGAGCCTAGGAGATCATTGACTGACAGACTGACACAGTTCACAAGAGGGATACCGTGGCAACCGAAGCCTGGAATGTAAAGCAAGCGAGCAAATTTCCACTTCAAAGCGATGGCCGACAAGCCAACCGCTTGCAGTGTGTCCCAGGGCTTTAAAGAGAGCCTTATGGGCCGGGTGAGCTCCCCCTAGGGGAGACCGTACGCTATGCAGGCTCACCAGCGCCGACAGATACAGCGCAAAGACACTGGAACACTAACTAGATGCCCGTGGCACCCATGTAAAGGATGCAAGGACTGTGTGTGCCTTTCTTCACTTTATTATTTTGTCGGTCAGTTGTGTTCTTGTTTTGCTGTGTGTGCAAAGAAATTAGAATACTAAACAAGGAGTCTCTATGGGTACAGCTCTGGTTCTAGGTGGTTGTGTCGCCTTACATCACGAACAGCATTGTGCTGAGGAAGCTGAGGGTTCGTACGGTAGCACCCAGACAGCTACATCTACCACGCACGGCCTGGAACACAATCTATTGTGGCCTCAGATTGATCGCCGGTACTTGGGGATTAATGTGATTAATGTGTGGTGTCCTCCAAACACCCATTAACCCCCCTCATAGAGGAATAATAGCTAATGTTTTGGTGAAGTCTGAATTTTTATAAAAAAATGTTTTCATCAGATTTGACTGGTGATTGTATGCATGGTTTATTGGTTTATTATATGTCTTAGTGACCACTGATAATGTTATGACTGTCTCCCCATTCATGTAGATAGGGGCCTTGTTACGGAGGCGCAACAAGTTTTAAGTACAAACACCTTTAATAGAATAGCTTAAAATTACTGTCCAAACCAACCTAACCTGTGAGGCAGGCTTCATTTCTTCCACAGTGTTTAGAAAGAACTGGGAACGCATTGGCCATTTGTTAAAAAAGGTCCACTAAGCAAAGTTTCAGACACAAAAAAAAAGACTTGATATACATAAAAATGAATATATACTGTACAATCTTTAATGCGTTTTAAAACATGTCAGATCATGTGAGATGGGGATTCAATTTGTCTCATGAATGTACAGAATGAGCCATTTTATTCTACGTAGCGCGGGTTGTGGCCACCATTAGCGATAGCGCTCGCACCATGCTAACTGTTAGCATTAGCTTTAGCACAGTGGCACTTGTTAGCGTTAGCATTAGCAGAGAGGCACCTAAGCGAGTAGGTGTCAGAATACGGTCCATAAACTGCTGATCTCGAGGTTAAAAAAAAATAAAAAATAAAAAATAAAAAAAAAACAGCTGACTGGACCTTTAAAGTCACAGGCAACACACTTGGCAAGTGAGCATCAGCAAACCAAACAGTCATGTGTGACAGGCTCATTACACGAGCCGACCACTGCACTTTGATGCAGAGCAGAGCAAAGGTTTACTGATCCCCAGGGGGGTGATATGGGCAGTGGGCCTCACTGTCTGCGAGACGCTGGTGTACCCAGTTTACCCGTATAATGGAGTTCATCTCTGGGGGGGTGACCTGCTTGGCTCTCTCTATGGCTCCCATGACCTGCTGCTGGTGCTACAAGAGAAGACACATCGGACATTACAGCAGCGTTTAAAGAGAGATAACTAAAGCCCCCCACCCCCCCCATTTCAGTTTAACCCCCCCTGCTGTCCTATGGGTCAAAATGACACGGTGGCACTATTATTTTGTGCCAGTAGAGGGCGCCAGCCACAACACGGTCATATGACGTTCTGCAGTTGGCTCCCTCTGCTGGTAGTGCAGTATAAACCCTAGGACAGCAGGAGGGTTAACTACATGTTATTTGCATCTGAGGAAGCATTGGAGACTGGCACCCCTTTTTTTGTGTTTCTTACCTCCTGTGACAAGTAGGGAAGCACTTGAGCACAGATCCCGTTCAGTCTCTTTACTATCTCAGCCTGTAAAATAAAAACAGGAAGAAACATTCTCATTTGATAGATAGCCTGCAACTGGAAATTATAGACTGCATTTGTTAGCTTGACTGACCTGAGACTATGTCTATAACAATACATATGAACAGTATCAATACATCTTAACATGTACAGTATGCATAGTTAATTAATGACATGAAAACTAGAATAAAATAAAAAAATCTTTAATAGATGAACATTTTTTAATATACAAAGAGGTTTAGCCTCTTTGGAACGTCATGTAGAGGATATGAACTTACACCAATGGCATTGTGGTTTACTTTAAATGCTGGGTAATGAATGTGTCAATGTGTCAGCAGGCTGTGCTGAGCACAGGATGCACACATACACTTGCAGACACATGCAGGCAAACACACACATTTGCAGACACGCGCGCACACACACACACACACACTTGCAGACACATGCAGGTAAACACACACACACACACACACACTTGCAGACACATGGAGGCAAACACACACACTAGCAGACACATGCAGGCAAACACACACATACACACACACTAGCAGACACATGCAGGCAAACAAACACACACACTCGCACGCACACACTTGCAGACACACTATGGGGAAGATGGTTTACCTGTTTGTGCATTTCAATGTTCAGCCCGTAGGACATCTCGTAATACTACAGGAAAACAGGAGACCGGTATTACACTCCCAATAACACACACACACACACACACACACACACCCGCCCGTAGGACATCTCGTAATACTACAGGAAAACAGGAGACCGGTATTATACTCCCAATAACACACACACACACACACACACACACACACCACTTACCATGATGTAGTGGCGTTGCATCTCAGACTTCTCACTGGCTAGTTTATCACACTCCAACTTCAAACTAGTTGAAAAGAAGGAACACACACACAGCGGTGGTTTTATACAGCATCAATACTGTGTGTGTGCACATGCATAATTTACACTTATATACACTAATTCACTTCATAGATTTATTAACCTCACAAGCATAGATTTTCTGTACTGTTTGTCGGTGCATATCTATTATCCATTATTTTATCTTGCCATTTTATTGTTACTAAATGTACCTGCAAGGATCAATAAAGTGTTATCTCACTACACACTGTACTGGCTAGTTCTAACCTGGTCGGTCCCACCTCTGAAGGTGTGGTTGCCAGAATGTATTCTGCATTTTTGGAGATTGATCAGAATCTTATATAAATGTACTCGTTTGTAGGCTCCAAATAACCCAGTTCAATTGCGCGAGATTAAAATAAAAATATATAAAATAATAAGTATTTACCTGTGGTACTGTGCTTGGAGAAACTGGAATTCATCCTTGATGCGATCACAGGAATCAGAGGTGGTGAATTTAAGAGCCTGCCCAGACTGCGAAGATGCCTTTAAAAATAAACGATATTGAATCATTATAACATGATGTAACTTCTGAACACCGACATCCCTTCCCCAGTTCGCCAATAAAGTACACACGGGTGCTACAACAAGCCAGGCTGATGAGTACACACCCACATGCTGGTGTTTAGTAACACAATGCAGGCCTTTTAAAAGAGAGATTAAATCTTTGAGAGGATACACATTAAGGCTATCTTAAATTGTACTACATGTGCGAGTGGAAAATGTTGAGAGAGAGAGAGAAAACTATTAAAAGAAAGTAGTGGGGAGCTGCGTGAAAAGCCATAAAGAGTTAGATAATGGACGTCAATTGGATCGACCAAGTATACTTACACCTTAGGTCTCCATTACCACTATTCTGAGAGGACATGTACTACGCACACATGTTGCTAATGCGAGACGCTTTTCGATAATGGACGCAAATCTAGTTATGGAAAGGACTAGATTAAAAACTGTAATCCAAAATTATATGTGGCCCTCTAGACCCTTACACATCTAATGAGGGTTGATGGGTTCCAGTGAGATTGTGTGTGACTAGACAGAAGTGATCCAAACACCCGGCTACACACAGTTATCCAAATAACATCCAAAGAGCAGTAAATGCAAAAAATCTAAAAGCAGAGGAAATCTGTAGCCTATCATTATGCATAAGCAATAAAGTCATAAAATACATATTTGGTCTCTGCATTCAAATTGTGTTGGATTAGAATCACACCTGTGCACTTAAAATGGACGTAATGTGAAGTTAGGTTATTGATCTAACCATTCACAAAACTGAAATGCTATTGGCGTGTACATACACATACATGTGTTAACCAAGAAGCAATAACCCTGAACTGACTTGACGTTGCCAACCAAGTATAACACGGATTAAGCAGCAGCTAAAGAACACTGGCGTGCTATGGGTCGATCGCTAATATGTATATTAAACACATTAGTTTGTCGTTTTACTCCTGCGCTAGCCTAGCTTCCCGTTAGCCAGCTAGCTAAACGCGCACGGCTATTAGCTTCGGCTAAGTTGGGCTGTCGGACCCGCGGCTAGCCAGCAGCAGCTAAAACACAGGCTTTTCCCGTCTGACAACTTAGAAAGCGGCCCACTTACCGAATGTCTCGATGACGGAAACATCATGTCAACAGTAGATCTCACCTGGCGTGCGGTTTTATTTGTCCCGAAGCGAGGCGAACGAACGGGGTTAGCTCGCTTAGAAGCTATAAGAACAATTCCCACCTTTTTTCTTTTCTTTTTTGTTTTAAATGATTGAAAATGTATTAACTCTGTACTCGGTCATCGTTTGACTAAGCCTCGGCTGGTGTGTCGGTGCGACGAGGTCGACTGTGAAGTAGCAGGACAACGCACTGGTCCCCGGGAGTATAGTAGGGATAAAGCGTGATCACAGGGCCATCGGGCTGTGTGCTACGCTTCTCCGGGGGAAGCGTCAATGTTGACATATGAGTCCCTGACATTCCTCTGCCTGGAAAGAAGCGCTTCCTACTGAACGAACCAAGCCGTAGAGATGGTGTCGCCACCTAGCGGCACCCCTGCACCATCTCGTGTGTGACGTGCACTGAAAATGTCTTTCGTATATTTATTTGTGTTTTATGGATTTATATTATTTCTGTCGCCATTGCTGTTTTTTTGCTAGAGAAAGGGGAGATGTATACGGTCTGTGACTTAATGGCTTTAGCCAGCCAGCCTGTGGAAAAGCAAACCGGTTCTTAGAAGCACTAGCATCAGCCCCGAATCAGCAGCACTGGGTTCACATTGGTGGAAAGCGGTATGGGAGAGGTAGCACGTTATGCAAACATACATTGTATTATGTGCCTATGGCTGCTGTGTCTGTTGTTCTACCTCAGAAAGTATTCACTGTCAATTTGAGAAGTGACCTCTTTAATCTCACCTTATTGCAAACCCATATGAAAAAACAATACAAGACATAAATTACACTTTACACATGCACCATCAGCAAGTATAGGAACAAATTTATTTCAATTTAAAACAGATACCTTGTCATTATGTTTCTCTCTTAGAAGGCGGCAATGATCGTAAGTCATGTTCATGTTTGAATGAGGATCAGGCAACAGTGGTTGAAACAAACACATGAAACAAAAAAACAAAAAATAATATGGCAAGAATAATGTAAATCAATAATCGATAACCAGCTGATTCAACCCTTATATATAAGGGCTCTGCATCAATGAAAATATCCAAGCCCTCACTTCCAACACAAAATAAAACAGTACATGCAATTATAATTACAGTTTCTTAAAAAAAAAAAAAAAACAGTAGATTATCCTTTAAATCTTAAATACAAGATAGTCTTTTTTTTCCCTCAAGTGTACTTCTATATTTTTGTTTAGTCTCTGGTGTGTCTTTAAAAAGGGGGACCGTAACGGTCTGATTATGTTGACCACAGCGTTGGCACTTAGAGAGAGCCGAGCTCTAGAGTGGGATTGGTACACTCAGTATAATACATCATTTACATTTGGTTTACATACAAAATAAAGGGAAAAAAACTGCCTTTTTTCTTCTTATTTTTAACAACACTACACATTTGACCATAAAAAAAGAGATCCTAAATACAATAGTGTTTCGGTAATGTATTCTTATACAAAGAGTAGAGGAATATTGAACAAAATGCACAAAAATTAAGAAAAATAAAAGGATACCAAGCTTAAAGTTCTGAATTTGCTCTAGCTCAGTGTTTAGCTCAGAACACGATTCCACATGTTCCATCTTAGAGTAGTACCAACAGCGCCCCCCAGGGGAGGGGAGGGCTCATGGTGCAGTAAGCACCACAGCCGCCCAGCAGGCCGGCTGGCAGCAGACACCACAACAGACAACCTTCATTGAAATATTTACTCAAAAGGCAATAGCAGGGAAAGCATTCATGGAGACAGGAGGAGAAAAGAAAAGAAAAACAAAATCCACTTTTTACTTTCAGCTCAGCAGGATGAGTCGAGAGGGGCGGCAACAAATAATTAAAAGAGGGTTCAAGGTTCATGTTGACTGCCTGACCTCTGACCTGCTCTATCCTGGCAGAGCAAGTGTCAAAAGGACCAAAGTGGCTGCGTACCGTGAGGAAGAGCATTCATGTTTCTGAGGCGCACGCCGCCCATTAATAACCCTCCCGCTGTCCTACTGGTCAAAATGACACGGTGCACCATTTATTATTATAATTATTATTATTATTATTATTGTTTTGTTCCAGCAGAGGGGGCGCCCTCTGCTGGCAGTGCGTTAACGCTAGGAGCATGGCCGGGCACCAAGTAAATCTTCATACTACAGTAAAACAATGAAATGCTTGGATACGCTCCGAGACGTCCTCCTCGCTTTAATACTTAAAAATTAAAAAATTAAATGTAAGAAACGTGCGGACTCTCTCCAAAAACATCTGAATGGTTGGCGGTCTAGAGTATGCAGCACTAGCTTAGTGTTTATTTCAGCAGACAAAATGGCAGTTCATAGTCGATCGTTGCCCCTAAGCTAGGCTCAAACACTGGGGAAACACGCAATACTTTGTGGTGTCTTTGTAGTGATAATAGTTTTTAGTCAACCAGGGTCAACATAATACCATAGAATATACTGAATTAGGAGAACAAATAATAGAACTGGCATATACCATATCCTGGAACCATTTACTGAGTTCACTTCATTCACTGTTAAGCCAATAAAAAAATAAAAAAACCCATCTGTGTACATTACCTTACTATATTTTCCTAAGATTCTTAAAGCACAAATGTAATCACCATGTATGAATAAGCAAGGGTTCTAGGTGGTCCCACACCCAATTGTCTGCCTGATGCACCGTGATAGCCCTTAATGAGAATGAAGGATATATCGCATTGTACAAAAGGTCAAAGAAACCCCCCCTTACAACACAAACAAATATTAAATTAAATTAAAATAAAACACTGCATTATCAAAGCAAGCTTAAAATAATTTCTTTTAAATGAAGAATGCAAAAAAAAAAAAAAAAAAAAAGTCAACGACATGTTAAATGTACAAATAGTGAGCATGGATTACTGAGGTCTTCAAACCACTGATAAAAAACCCCCAAAGAAACAGAGATAGATGTCCACCTACTTTCATACTGTACATTGTCTAGGTGTGCATTAACACGGCGCTCCTATAAACCGAAGAAATACACATTTCATTTTAGAAAAACAAGGATTGAGAGGGCTGCTAAAGAAACTATACAGCGTTATCGTGTATAGATACAGGTTAGCAAGCACAGCCGGTAGGAGGGCTTAAGAGATGTAGAAATAGAGCAGATAGAGCAGATAAAGACCATTCTATAGCAGACGCTTTGTTTATACAGCAGTTCAGACTCTAATAGGCTCCACTGCAAGAAGGGAGCGTGTCAAAAGTGACAGGATCAAAAGCAGTCAAATTATTAACACCTTCAAACCTGGTCCATAAATTAGATAAATACACAAAAAAAAAATAAGTGTGCGTTTTTTTTTTCTTGCTTTTTTTTTAACCATCATCACCATGTTGTGAATGACCTTAACCAGCCTAGTTAGTGTTATACCATTTAGCTGGAAGTGTTACAGTGGCGTGGAGACTTGAGGGTCTAAGAAGGTTCTTTCTGGTGAAAACCTTGGACTATTGCTCCTCAACACCACGGCTCTGACAAATCAAGTGAACTAAAATCCATAATCACAGTATCAATACTACCGTAAATTCATAGGAAAGGGGAAAAAAAACCGACAAAAAAAGTAAAGTTGTTGTTGCTAAAGATGCTGTACCACAGAGTACAGGAGTGTTTCTGTATTTACAAACATAAATATACACAGACAAGAACGTTTGCACACTTCAGAGTGCGTGTCCAAGAGAGTCAGCCCCTCCTCCTCCCCGCCACTCGACTGCAAACAAACCAATTATCGTTTCTTCTTTAATAAACAAGCAAAGTGACTATAGGAAGAGCAAGTCCTGCGTTGATATAATGCGCCACACCTCTCGATGGGTGCAATCTGATTGGATGTCCGAGTGATGACGTCAACTGCCCGGCAACCCGGGAAGGCTGTGTTATAACGTAACGTAAAAAAAAGAAAAAAGAAAAAAAAAAAGGGGGGCGCAGATTGGCCGGTTAAAAGCATGCTGCCTGTGCTCTGATTGGCCGGCCTCCACGACCTCAGGACACGACGTCAGGGTTCGGTTCAGGGGTCAAGAGGCTGCTGCTGACGGCCAGTGGAGTGGCAGGGTCCACAGACAGCGGTACCAGGTGCAGCGTGAAGGTCACGCCAAGGTTGTTCACTCTGTCACTACGATGCGGAACTTGAACGTCAGGGAGGAGAAGAGAAAGAAAGAAAGAATCTCCAACATCCGCTGAGGATAATTAGGTCAAGTACATTTGTAGTTCATTTGTTTTTAGACGTTTTCAGTTTTTTGTGTTTTCCTTCCACAGCGTTACTTGTCGAACTTCAAAGTCGCCATTATTTGTTAAATAGAATAGACGTAGCAACAAATTACTATCATTAAAAATGCTTAAAAAAAACCTCGGCAATGAACAGTTTTCAATTATCATTTAACCCCCCGTGCATTTTCATCCTAGTGTTTATACAGTCATTTACTTTAATATATATATATATATTTAATTTTTTTTGCAACTGCAGCACTCACACTGGAGGGTACATTCATAAATGCAAGGGTGGAGACAGAATCCAATCCCCTGGGCCTTCACTTCCTGTGTGTGACATCACATCCTGTCCACGTCGAGCCATTTCCCCCCGCCAGTCCAACACTGTGGGGGGGTCTTCAGTTAACGCGCCTCCTGGCGGTGCAATGGAATGAGCTGCTGGTCCGTGGGGGGGGGGGGGGGGGGGGGGGGCGCCCCCAACC
>JAODUG010000015.1:1725993-1736474 GCA_027564795.1 Aphredoderus sayanus | reverse complement strand
TTAGCGCCTTCTATCTGCCACAAGAGCTAGTGATTTGGGTCATTCTGACCCGGAGTACATTACAAGGGTTAAATAATTAATTTCCAAAGACATTTTAGCTTTAAGTCAACCATTATGTCATTATATACAGGAACTTGATAGGTAGTAGCTAGAACTGGTGAAATTGTTGTCATGGTTCTGTCGGTTATGAAGTGATTGAAGATGGTTTCTTCAAACACTCTAGCTCCCTTTACACCATTTTTTGTATAGTAGTAAAAGAGAGCTTTTGATGACCTACCCATACTGTAGGTCTGTGTGGGCACATATATAACCGATGACTGACTGACACCTGACTCTTCAATGTTAGTGTTGTAACACTGGGCGGGATTGTCGGGACAAGGCATGATTCTTTGAGAATGCAGTTTGCTGCTCAGCATATTTGCAGAAATGTTTTTGTTATTTCCTGGTTATGATCTGGTATTAGGAATTAAGATATAGTTTTAAATAATAATACACTTTATTTGTATAGCATCTTTCATATAATAATTGCAACTCAGTGTGCTTTTACAGTGAAGGGATCACATGCACATACTAAATGTGCTTCCCAAATTAAACTAAAACAAAGATTAAATTAAACAATACTTAAAATGGGTAAAATGCCATATAGATGAAATAGAAATAAGCAATAACCCTTCCCTGGAGCTGGATTTAGAAATATGGATAAAATTATAAACAAGGATAAAATAGTTTTAAAAAAGTAAGAAACAAGTAGATAAAAAAAAGAAATAAGAAAAAAGTAGATCAAGATCAAATTATTTAAAAAACATAAAAAACATTCAATTCGTGCAACAGTCTGCAATCGTGCAATCGATAATTGTAAATAGATTCGTTTTTTCTTTTGAAGATGTTTAGAGAGCAGGCAAGGTGTTCACAGAGAGAACATTTAACATGGGGCTGAGAAATGTAGCTCAACTTATTTTTGGTTGGCCCTCAGTAACACGTGAATTACAGTAGGCCTATTCCTAATGAATGTCGACTTGAAATAAAGGCATGAATAAATTATTGAGCATGTATTTACCTTAAATGGTCACACTTTAGCTATATTATGTTTAGCTTTGCTAAGGTGGAATAATGATATTTTCATCAAGGTAAGTTATTCTGGAGAAAGCTTGTTACTATTTGAGCTCGATGAAAGCAAAATTCCTCTCCCTACAATGGCATGGTGCTTCCACACAAGCTCTGCTTCACACATTGGAAACCCTTGATTAATTGTTCAGCATACACAGAAAACGGTAAGCTAGCGGCTGCGAGATATTTGGTGAATTTGCTTACTGTAATTTATACCTTTAATGTGGGATCTGATCTAAATATAAAATAACAAGATTAGTAAAATCATTAAAGGCAGATGGCCATGGTTTTTCTATAGGCTACGCAATTATTAGACTATAATGTTTCTTTATATTTTAGTGTCGACAATAGATAGGCTTATAATGAACCAATGTAAACTATTGGCTAATAATTTCTGAATCAAGAGTTAGCCTAATTTCTTCATAGACTACAGCTATGCAGTTGTGCAGATGTTGTGCATAGCTGCAGCTTGCAGCTTATAGGCCTATAGTGTATGAGTGTACACATAGTTGAGCTTTGGATCACCACTATTTTGTCCAACCCATGGTTTAAATATAGATAAATGCCAACCTACATCATGGAAAAATGCTTATCTGTGTGCACATCGCTCAGTTACAAACTCAACCTTACTCTTAAAAGCTAAAGCTGTTTGTGCGCCCGGGGCGCCCCCTTCTGATCAATGACGTATGCTTCAAGTACATTTAGTGGAGAGCATAAAAAGACGTCTAACGTCTAACAAATTCATCTAGTGTAATAGAACATTCCCTTTTCTGAATAGCATGTTAAAAACATAGCATACGCTTGATTTGGTTATGGATGATGGTTGTCAAGTGTCATAAAATAGTGAAAAGGTGGGGGAAGCTCTGCCCCCTCTTGGCGGGTTCTCTATTTCGCGTGATCGAGTATGCGCGCCCCCGTTTACGCGCCCCCGTGGAACAATGTCACGTGATTTCAACCGTTCAATCGCAGTGTTCCAATAGGAGTCTACGCGCGTTCACGTCTGTGGAGGAGAAGAGAGGACAGAGGGCGGTAGAAAGAGAAATACATCCCAAATAACAGTTATTCCCGTAAAGCCTCTCAAGAAAGTCAGTTAAAATGTCGGAGGAAAAGCCAAAGGTAAGCGATTCTGACTTAAAACGCACAACGATTTAATACGATTGCTATGTTAAGTACATGCCAATCCATTCTCAGATGTGCAATCTAAAATGGCCTGGTTTGCACGTTTCTCCAAATTGGCGCAGTGTTTGTTTCGCAAATGAATGAATACTACTATATGCTTTGCTTCCAGTAAATATTTACATGCGTAGCACCAATAAGACCAGCGTTGACGCCGTCAAACGAGGCTCACGTTTAATAATAAGGTGAAAGATAATTGTAGTTATCCAATGATGGTCATTTGCGGATTTTTCTTTGTCGAAACGTGACCACGCTGTGTCCGCAACGCCATAAATGCCGCAACTGCAGCAGCGGCAATACAACCCAGACGACGATGACGTACCGATGTAAAGCTCTTTTAGCGCTGATGTGACGACGTTTGGTGTAATCGTTGCACAAATAAAATGAAACCTCCAGCTAGCAGCTGTACATGTAGCCACTATGCTAGCCGGTAGCTTCATCAAGTTCACCATCGCCCCCTTGATCGCTGTTATGCCGCTAACCTCGTAGCCTGAAGCTAACAATGCTACTGGTAGCGTCTGTGAGTGCTGTGCCTACCCCAAGCCATGGCCTGTGTTTTCTACATTTGTTTTACTATGGATGTGTCTAAACGACAACCAATTAAATGCTTCATTTTGAGTATTCGTAATTCATATATAATGGGGCGTAAGCTTTGGTACTTGCTTGCTGCATGTTTCTCTTAATCAATATCGTCTGTTTTTTAATCTATTATTATAACAGCTCGATTCTGCCCTCACCCGTGTGCTACTGTATCATTCAGATCCAAGGAGTCTAACTTATTTTGGTTTTAATATTTCTTTTGCATTTATTGTAGGAAGGTGTCAAGACCGAGAACGATCACATCAACCTTAAGGTTGCAGGACAGGATGGTTCAGTGGTTCAGTTTAAGATCAAAAGGCACACACCCCTAAGTAAACTAATGAAGGCATACTGTGAGCGACAGGTGAGTTAAACTGATACTA
This sequence comes from Aphredoderus sayanus, assembly GCA_027564795.1. Taxonomy (NCBI): domain Eukaryota; kingdom Metazoa; phylum Chordata; class Actinopteri; order Percopsiformes; family Aphredoderidae; genus Aphredoderus; species Aphredoderus sayanus. The sequence continues at coordinate 1,733,229 of JAODUG010000015.1, read as the reverse complement.
CTACTGGGATACAAGCATGTTAAATTTATCCCAGTTCAGGGCCAATTTATGTTGTCAGGATCATAATAAAAGAATGAGATTCAATGATTGACCTTGTGTTGGACCATACCTTTCTCCCTTTCCTACAGGGTCTCTCAATAAGGCAGATCAGGTTCAGGTTTGATGGTCAACCAATAAACGAGACGGATACACCTGCACAGGTAGGAAAGGCTGCAATGAATTTCATACTTTAATACAAAATGCACACAAACACTTTGTTTATTTTAGCAGTCTAATGGGGCCATTTGTAATTAGTCACAGGACATGAATGTCAGGGAGTTGTTTGGCTATAAGTGTTAAGTGGGCGGAATGATAAACATTGGTGGAAAGCATTCCTAAACCGAAAGAATGCTTTGAGATGGTGTAGGTGCAGAACCTGGGCAGTGACCAGAAAGTGCTCATGTTATTGTAGTCCTACTGACAATACACCTATGGATGGTAGTAAAGTAGGTGGGTGGGGCAACTGAAGCAGCTCTGATAGTGAAAATAATCACAATTTTAGCTGAAAGTCTTTTGCTAGTCGGTTCTCTTCTGGTTTGTGAAGTTGAACGTGCACTGGAGGAAGTTAAGGGGAAGTTAAGGGAACGTTCGTGAAGAAAATGCCGGCATTAAAGTGCAGAATTGTAAAGATTTTAAACAGGTTGTCCCCACGCTCCATGTTCTTGTCACAAAGGGTCCTATATTCACATCTGGCCCCGTGTGACTAAACCGTAACATGAATGTGAAACGCCGCACATGCGGGGCATCGCAGCACCTTCTGTGCACTAAAGCAAACCACTCTGTCGATTTCCCCCAGCTGGAGATGGAAGATGAAGACACCATAGACGTTTTTCAGCAGCAGACTGGTGGGTCCTGCTAAGCCACGTCCACCTCAGTTATGGCCACGCCCTCAAGCCACGCCCTCAGCCACCTCCACTGTCCCTCTCCTCCTATCACTTCTCAAGTCTACTATTTTTATTATGTTATTTTTATTTTGTCCATGTTAAAACTGATGTCTGTCAACGTTTTTCATCAGTGTGCAAGGTGGGCGGGGTGGGTGGGTGGGGGGCAGGGAACCTCAGCTGTTTATGTACTGTCTCCGCCAGGACTGAACTCTTGAGTGTGATTGGTGTTTCTGCTGGCCAATCGGGACAACACTTCTACTGGCATTTTGGGTTTCGATTGCACAGAGGAGCGTCACTATTGTTCCTGGTTTGATGCTTTTTGACCCTTCCCTCTTCCCTCTAGCAATAGTGTGCTATCCATTAGTCTGTCTTCGTTTTTTCATCAATTGTGGGTCATATGAGTCTCTGCCAGTTTTGTCAAGGGTCACAATTGGCATGGAAATGGAAACATTACCCAAACTTAATATAAATTCCAAAACAAGAAAGCTTTCTCGTGTTTATTTCATCTGAGCTATCACCTTGATTCTGCTCGATGTATTTTAATTATCTACATTTTAGATGGTTTCGCTGAATAGTTCCACAATAATTTTTTTTTCTTTTTCTTCTGTCATTTTATGATGTGTATTATTACCCAGGGAGCTGTTTTGCTTAGTGTACAAAAGTATCAGGAACGAATTCGAGGTAACTGCTGTGGGGCCTGGACCAATACTCCAAAGACTGAACTTTTTGTTTTTGCCATTCAGGTTCTATGAACGGACTTGAAGCAGAGCAGGTCAAACCGTGTCCCGGATAGAGGAGCTCGTGTCTCAGCAGTGGTCACTTGCTTTCTTTGCCCTGCTTGCTTGTCTCAAACTGAGGATCCCTAATCCACAATTATTTGGGCACCAGGTGGGCAGAGGAAGTTCTTTCCCGCTGCTGAGGGGCGGCCCTGTTCTGACTTGGGACAGGCAGCAGTAAGGGAACGTTCCCCTGACACAGAACACACAAGACTTTTCGTTTTCCTCTTGGTCAGTGGCCAGTCCTTCAGCATTCTTCCGAGCAGTTCCCGCCTGTGGTTTTTACATTTGTGGGGGGGGGGGGTTAAAAACATCTTGCTGGGGTTCGATGTCTTCGTCATCTCTGTAGTGTCTGTACAGGTATGGGGTCTCGATGTTTGCAAGGGGCTACTTCAAATAGGATCAACAGTATGCAACCAAAGTGGATCATTTTCAAATTGGATGACAACCTGATAACAATCACTGATATGATTCGATTATATTAAAATCACATGGAAAACTTTAACATTCTTCATTCATCCTGTGGTTGGTTTCAGTAGATGAAACACATCACCGTCTCCCAAAAGTAGTATTCATTCTGATGGGCTACATCTGCTTACGTTGTGTACTGTTCTTGTGGGAGGGAGGTGACCTATACCACCAGGGAGATAAATGTTCTGTGCCCACAGGTCTTGTCATGTTATTTGTTTCTCTACTGATTTGTACATTATTTGTTGTCTTTTACTACTGTATACAATAAATATAGTTTGGTACTCAGGTCCCTTGTCACGAGTCTTAGTGGTGTGTAATGTGTTATAATGCTTTTTGTTGGTCTGTATATGATATTTTTCTACATCAATGTTATACTTACCAGTGACAATTGCCAGATACAGTCTACGGCCAACAGATGGTGCTACAACTGAGTTTTGGTTATCTTTCCAAAGTTTCTAATATATCTAGCCAGAAAAGTTATCTCGAAGCTGCGGTATCACTTTATAAGCACCTGTTGTACTATATGTAATCAGAACCCAAAATCTCAGCATTGATAAACTGACTGGCTGGTCAGATTGAACACGATTGGAACATTGATAGCTAATCTCAGCAGCTGGTGAGTCAAACCAGGAATAAGGAAGGGTACCCAGACGAATGATATACATGGTTTTGTGGTCACATTCATGAGCCGGTTCATCTGTGGAATGGAACCATAAAGGGGTTGGGGCCCCCACCTTGATGGAAGTGAGGTGGTAGACTATAGTAGCATAATGGAAAGAACAAAACGTGGGGAATTATTCATTCTAGTGAACGTGGGCGGCAGCAGAGAGACTGAATTTGCCTTGTAAATGATCTGTACGGTAGAATAAAGTATGTGAAAAGACACACCACATGGGCTGCAATTGATCATAGTCTATTTGCAGTGTCCATGACATCTAATTCAATCTTACAATCAAAAGGTAGTGGTCAAATCAAGGTTACCCCCCCATGTTGTCGTAAGGCATTTCAGCAGACTACCAGCAGAAGCCAACCGCGGAATGTCATGCCCATGTTGTGGTTGGCGCCCGCTCATTTTGACCCATAGGACAGCGGGAGGGTTAAAGGCGATACAGTGCAACGGTCTCAGACAAGCAAACAAGTGTGCACAAACTGCAGGGGGAGGGGCAGAGAAGATGTGAGCCTATAATAGATGAAGGAGGGCAACTAAGAACTTGTGTGTGGGAAGGGCCACCAAAGCAGGTTTGTTACACGGATTGAGGAGTGTACCTTTAATTTCATTGTGTCTGCTGTCTCCATTGTGATGCACACAACCCTAACCCGGAGCTGCGTGACATGTTCCCGAATTCCACATGCAAATATATATTTGCGAGTACAATTTCAACCAGGTGTGTGCTTGCCACAGCAGAAATTCTGCCCTTGTTTATGTTTGTCTAACTTCACGCTACACAGGTTTTTATCACACTTCTAAAATGTTAATTTTAATATTTGCAGAGATTTATAGGAAGACACAAAAGAAAGCACAGGTTTATTGTGTCTAGGCTCAGCGGTGCCAGATTGGCTGCACAAAGTCATGAGACGCTGTCTGATACACTACACACACGAGTTTCTCAGAAAGGAAACTGAGGACGTAACATGTACTATCTCCAATACTTACTGGTGAAGCAGAGGTGACTCATAGGAGCTCTGTTGTTGATTTAATTGGCGTTCTAATTAAAAAATATACTCCACTGCACAAAGAAATACAGTAGGCTACTGTGGCATGTTAAGGCTTGTGGTATATGTGACCCTTGTGGTCGAAACCAGCATTACAAAAACATTGTTGCTTTTGCATTTGCAACCCCTGTACCTGGGAGTGTTAAGGGGCTGATATTCACACACTATTTATCACTCACACTATAGTTTTGTTTCAAACATACAATAAACAGTGAGTTTGGGATTCAGCGGGGGCTAAAATGCAAGCAAGGAGCGCACACCTTCACATACTCCATGCACACACACACACACACACACACACACAGACACACAGAAGAGCTACAAGCCTCTAGCAGGAGTGGTCTGTCTCATCAAATGACTGACAGACTAAGTTATTTGCATGACTCTGGAATTTAAAAGGGGGTGTGCAGGCGGGATTCTCCACTCCGATGAATGGATTCCACACAGGGTACACCTCTGAGGCTTCAACTGCCCACTTCTGCTCTTATTTATGTATACATCTGTTAGCTTTGGTGGAACAAAAGACCTTCATCCAAATGCCCATTTTGTTGACTGGACATTATTTTTTAGATAGCCTGTTCATGTGAAGATGCTCAGTTGGATACGGATTTTCTACGATATGCTGTTATTTTGTTTGTATGTTCTTTAAGACAGAGAGACGGGAGAAAGAGAAAGCTGGACAAATAGCTAGACATCTGAGAGAGAAATCTGCTTGCTATGGAGGTATGAGGGTCGGTGTCTGGACCAAAAACCCTGTTTGTGATTAGCTGTGATGTCACCCCTGACATTCCTGTTGCTTCTGCTCCTGCGATTGAAGGTCACTGACACAACCACAGACAAATGGAGACAATACTGTACAGGTATTGTGTTGTATTGTATTCCTCTTCTGTTGTCCCTCCAAATATCTTAACCTCATTATGTCTATACAATGGCTGAGCTCATGTCTGATGGTTTGTTAATGATTGGTTAATGCCTGGTTTATGGTTTCATCTAAATGAGAAAAAACCTGGGAATCTCCTCAGGCCAAAATTCCATTGGATTATTTCAATTCTAAGTGAGTGTGTTTACAGTACACTGCAAGTGTCAGTGTGTGCGGATATAGTCCTGCCATATTTTGCCGCTACTTCAGCAGAGCCGTACAAATGTAGAACAGGTTTTTCTACTTGTTTATTTATATACATATATATAAAAATGATGACTCTGCAAATTAGTCCAGTAGAGCTGGACTCTGATCTTGTCTGAGTGGAAATTATATAGCAGCTTCCCCAAGAGAGAAATAGGACACCCCTCCAGCTCACAGCACCATCTCTCACACCGGGGCTCAGTACAGGATGTATTAATAGCAAAACACGCTAATAGCTTCATTGCACAGGAGCATCTCGCAATGCCACTGGCTGACCAATTAAAGGTGAAGTCAGTGATGCTGGAGAAAGATTTGCTCTCAACATCAAAACAAAATCACCTCTCCTTTCAATGCCATAGGGTGCTCCCTCAGAAGCTCCACCACCCAAGTTGGGGTGCATTGCCAAGGCCGGTATAGTGTTGTGTGGTGCGGTCTGCACCACTTTGTTTGTGTAACTATTTGCAGAGCCAGGGCTGTGTAGAAACACCGGATAATATTTTTCAGCGCACACACAGAACGGGCAGCTAACTAGGACCGAGAGGAAATGTTCGCAGAATTTGTCAAAAAAATTACTACACCTGACAATCACTGACTGCACCTTTAACTGTCCCTGACATATCCATCTACGGCCTGCAGATCTGCCCCCGCTAGACCTTCTGTCCTTTGTCCTGGAGAAGGACACCTCCAAAACGCTGCCAGGTGTGCGCATGATGAAGTTCCGGGGATTGAGGGGTGTACATTTCTCCCGGCCCCACCCATCCCTGAGCTTCGCCTCCTCCCAGCTGCTAGCAAACTGTGACCTCTTCCCCAACGAATTCTCCATCGTCGTGACCCTCAAGCTCAGCCACATTTCACAGCAGGTGAGGATTGAAATCATGTAAACGCAGCAGTGTTTGATATGAACTGGATACACTTTTCGTAAAGCTGCACATTTGGCAAATTGGCGGCCACTCTGGTCATTAGAAGAAACTGCACCCTTTCTTCACAATTAGCATTCTTTTGCTGTAGGCCGATGTTTGTTGTTTTCATAATCATAATGAAAGCACTTTAGATATAAGCAAAACAAAAAGACTGTAGTATTGTTGACACTAAATACATAAAATGCATCAATTCCTCTGAGCCAGTATATTTCCCACCAATACAAGCTATTATACAGAAGGTAGCATCAACAAATCAATGTTATACTGTGCTGTTGGTGCCTCTGGCACTAGGCAAGACCAATTCCAACACTAATTAAGAGCAATTAAGAGTCAACATTTTACCACAAAACATTTACGTTTAAAATTAACTTGTGTGTTTTCTCTTGATGCATTCCCAGCGCAACGAATACATATTTTCCTTGGTGGGGAGAAACAAACGTAAAGAAACGGAGCTTGACGAAGAGGTTGCAGAGAAGCAGAGGGGACGACGAGCAAGGGGTGCTCGAGGACCGGTGCTCCTCGGATTGCGGTTCTCCAGAAACCGCCTGTACTTCCTGTTCAGAGGTCAGGCGGGGGTCACGGAGCACTGGGGCTTCCGAGGCGTTCGCCTCGCCCATAACCGATGGCACACGCTGGCTCTGGCCATTAGAGGGCGCCACGCCAGGCTGACAGTGGACTGCAGCGCGCCCGTGGAAATGTGAGTTATGTGGCTTGGCCGCGGCCCGTTCAGTCTCGTGGCAGACCCCAGCGCATCGCTCTCTGTCGCGTCTCTGTCATTTCCCTTGCTTGCTGTGTGAACATGCTGTCATCATCCCTTTCCCCCCCTTGTGATAAGCCTCTCTCCCATAACTCCCTTGAGGGAGCCTATATCCTTCATCGCAATACAATGGCACAGCTCCAAGTCTACCCACAGCCTATGGGCACATCATGTTGGCGTGACAGAATATGATGGATAGTTTTAGTGGTACAGTGGAATGTCCCTCTGGCGTGCAGAAAAGGGAGGACTAGGAGCAGCCCTGGCGTAACCTAGAAACAGACGGCTTGAAGAGGCAACTGATTCACTACTGTACCGGGACTTGTCTCGTGCGCTGGAGCAGATGTTTGAAACTGGTGATCCTGATCTTTGTGTGCGTGTGTGTGTGTGTTTTGAAGGGCTGCCTCCAAGCCGTTCCCCTCTGAGCTGAACCTTCAGGGAGCCAAGTTCCACCTCGGCAGCCGGGGGAGATGGAAAGGACTTTTTTCTGTAAGTGGTGACAGTTAATAATAATTATTTCCACATATTATTATGTTACATATGCATCATACGTACA
>JAODUG010000015.1:1701525-1712227 GCA_027564795.1 Aphredoderus sayanus | reverse complement strand
TCTATCTATCTATCTATCTATCTATCTATCTATCTATCTTCTATCTATCTATCTATCTATCTATCTATCTATCTATCCTTGTCTCTCCTGCCCGTTGACCCTGCCTGCCCCCCCCCACACACACCCGCCCTCTCCACCCCTCATCCCTACATCACAGCAGCCTGTGCTTGTGAGTCCTGCAGTACCAGGCTTCTAATGCGCTCCAGACGGCATGACTTCCTAATGACTGGTTGTGCTCCAAGCCTTTCCGGGCACCGCAGCGGCCGCCTGCCTCTCACACACGCACGCACACACACACACACGCACGCACGCGCACGCACGCACGCACGCGCACACACGCACGCACGCACGCACACGCACGCACGCACACGCACACACACGCATGCACGCACACACACGCACGCACGCACGCACGCACACGCACGCACACACGCATATACATGCACACACTGTACACACACATACAGTGGTTTTGCCATGTGTCTCTTTATATACTCACACATGCAGCTCCAGCACTGTGTCCAGGTTGTGTGCCTGGCCTACACTAGTTGTGATGCCCGGGTCCTGATTCCACTTCGCTCCCTTACTTTCCCTGCGATAGAAACATCTTGGATGATAGCGAGGCTAAACATGTAGCAGAGGGCTAGCATGTGAGATCAATGGAAGCAAATACTGTACTGTACGTGCACCCTCTCCCAGTAGGGACAGCACAAATGGATTAGTGTTCGAGCCACACCCTTGCTTTCATCCACTGGAACATAGTCTGGTATTTATTGGGATGCTATTCTTTCCTACCTCCTTTGCAAGCGGTTACAGCACACTAGGAATTAAAAGTAGATTATTTCTCCCCTTTCTAAATGACCTATTCCTACTTCCAGAAGAGGTGAAACAATTTAAAGTGAGATCTTATCTAACCTAACCCACTCTTTATTATAAAGTCCTAGTGCTAGATTTAGCCTGTTCTACATCCTTTAATTAGCCATCCCCAATCTACTCAATGTGGGGCCAACACATCACCACGACAACAGGTCTGTTTGTTTAGGGTTTATATTAGTACTGGCTAAAACACTTATGGTAATTGAAAGTTTATGTTCTCGCTGGTTTTTCCTCTTCCACTGTTCTGCAGGCAACAACGGAAGCTCTCACTTATAGTAGCTATCAACGTTAGCCTGGAGCATTGGAAGACAATGGATAAAAGGCTTCATTTAGCATTCCAGAATTCCAGGTAATTATTACATTAGGCCAAGTCAACTTTGCTCGAATCCCAAGTCTGTCTCATATCTGGGCTCAAGTCTGAGTCAATTTTACAATATGTCATTATTGTTAAAGTGGACATTCCATGCCCGTTTTACACATGTTGACACAGTCTCTTGAGGTCTCAATGCAATGTGTTTGATATGCTTAGGTAAGAATACCACATAGATTATGTGGAATTGCACCGTATTATGCCCATTTCTAACATGTTCTCAGAAAACACCTGTGAGTGTCTCTTTATCAATGAGCGATGCTGGGTTACTAAATCAGCAGTTTAATCAGTTTACTGTTATTGAACTATAGTCTACATTAATCTAATGTAGTAGTTGTGCACGTTATGTTCTTGATACGCTATGCTGACTGTTGCAGACAACCCAGATGACTTGAGTTGTGTTTATGCTACAGTAGCCTACAGGTTTTCAAAATCTATGTGTACAGATTTGGCCATCAGTAAAATTAAACATTTTGCGTACTGACAATCAACTTAAGTTCCTTGTAGCTTGCATATTTTGCTGAATTCCACGCAGTTGTATACTCATAGGGGCGTTGCCATATAAACTATTAGGTGATTCTATGTAGAAAGCATGCACTATTGTAATTATCATGTTTCTCCGCCTCTCTTCCATCTATGGCCATTACAGACCAGGAAGATAACAGTCCACTTTGAAAGGGCCAGTAAGTCTCCACGTCACATTGACAAAACTATTTTCAAATATACAGTTTTCATGGAATGACTCCTTAAGGTTCAAGTCTAAGCATTGTCATAATAATGAGAATGTCAAAGCAGAATATATTTTGTACTCATTTAAAATATAATTTTATTAAAGCAATAGCGCACAAGCCTCAAGTCAATACCATTTAATGTAAGTGAGAATAAGTCTCCGAACACCTTAGCTCAGGACCAGGAAATGACTCAATACAACACAACCAACACCATCAAACACAAAGACCCTCCAAAAAATAAAATAAAATAAACCTGACCATAGCTCTCTGAGTACTTGAGCTTTCGTCCGCACAAGGAGGGATATGACACTGAATCTTCTCTGTGTGATTACTATTCACTTACACCTCCAAGCTGTGGTATGTCAGTGATAGTATGTCAGTGATATCCACATTGGGCCATGCTCACTCTAGAAGGCCCCAGTGTCGTCTGAACATATACATTTGTGTAGCTCCACGCCAAGAACAACAAGAAGCCTTACGACAATCACTTGCAACGGAGGAAATGTCAGCATTTACCCAATCTTAGGCCCATATCTTGAGAAGAAGTGATGGCTTATTTTCTCTCTATGTGGTCTTAGATGTACAAATACACATGACGAGACCAGCAGTTCAAACAATGCTGCTTGAAAATTCATTCATGGTTTGGAATTACCAGACACCAACCTATATGTTAGTAGTAGCATGCTAACATGCTCCTCCACTCCTATCAAATTTATGTCGACCAATCTGCTATCGTGGTGATATTTTCTCTTTGACACTAATGCTGTTATTCTTTTACACTTTCTTCTTTTCTCCATCCCCTCCGGGTAGCTCAGAACCCAGGGGCCCCACTCCCCTGAAACAAACCATGTTGCGTTTGGCTGCATTAAAATCTCTAATTCAATGTCAGGCCTCATATCTTTGTCAGGATACGTATGTAAACGCTGGGTGGCCCTTTGCGTACACGAAAACTGTTCTCTCACCTGATGAAGTAAGGCTGTTGACTGTCTTCATATCGGCACAGATGCTACAACTGACACACACACACACACACACACACACACACACACACACACACACACACACACACACACACACACAATGGGCAGGTTGTGTTGTCGCATCTTGCCACCAGAGGGTGCAGACAATGAACCCCCATGGCAGAGGCCTTGGCCTCCGGATGTTGTTGGGACTTAATGAGCCAACCGGGCAGCATTGGTGAGTGATAGGATACACTGTACACACACGGATACGTTTGTACAGATATCAAGATATGAGTCATTGTCTCACACACACACACACACACACACACACACACACACACACACACACACACATACACGCACGCTGACACATACACAAACACACACTTTCTTTATCTCTTTCTCACACACACACACACACACACACACACACACACGTGAGTATACATAAACACAGTAAGACACGCACAAATAGACACATTCACTCCCAGCTCAGACCCTGACATGAAGCCCATAAGCTCTTTCCTTCTATATTCCCCTCGTATGATGTGCCATTTTATAGCGTTACTACTCACCAAAGGTTTAAGCCCGTAAACAGCGATAATGCTAATTTCCCATGGTAAGATAAAGTGTAAAGCACCTGTCCAGCGGCAGAGGTGTTGTGCGTTAATGCACCTGATTAGACCTATCCTCAAGACTGCATGTGTATTGTGAGTGACATCTTCCTGGAAGGTGGGACACCTTTTTGATTAATTGTTTTGGTTATATGTATCAAAGGCTGTATGTAACAAATAACATTGCCTTAAAAAGTGTTAAAACTGAGCCCCTGCTCACTGTTTATGTTTAAACATATGGCTTTGGATGGGGGGTGCACATACTGTCTTTGTCATGCTGATTTCCACCACCAGAGAATTCCTTACATAAGTGATTTTAATTTAAATGTTCAGAATGACATTTAATATTGTGACACTCGAATAAGGTCAACACAACAGGCAACACTTGTTATACACAGACCTTTCTGTGTATAACAACAACAACAACAACAATAACAACAACAACAAACAGAAAAGTGTTAACTGTGTGTTTTTTATTTTTTTATTATAATGTTTTAATAGAAAGTCAACCATCAGGGTTTGAGAGAAACCTAGCAATAATAACTGCTAGTGTTTTGTGAGTGATAGCCATTTGTTGTAAATATTTTAAAAGCACTTAATCTAAACCATGGATCACCAGCCATTGCTGCTCTTCCCCATAAAATCTTTCCTTCCTTTAACCACATTTTTCTGTTCATATTTTCCTCTCGTGCGTTCCCAGAAGTGTCTTATCCACTCATCCATGTCGTTATGTTGCAATGTGCAGTTGTGGAACACACACAGTCCAAAAGTAAACACCCGCCATAGGCCATCAATGACCGACATCTTCTGTCCAGATGCATCACACACTCAAAAAAAATAAAAACAGCCAGGGGATACTGTTGTTACGATTACAGTAGTTTCATTACAAAACAACCTTGTATTGTACTCAAGACATCTATGTTAAATTATCTACATTACTGTAACACCACAACGTTTTTAACCAAAATAAATGCAACTATTTTTGTGGGCGGGTAGCTAGGCAAGTTCTTTGGGTGGTGGACTCCCAGACAAAAAGCCCCCGGTACAATCCCTTACCTGCTCCTTAGTACTCACTGTTACGGTTAAAACATGCACTGTAACTTACTTTGGATGAAACTGTTAGCTAAATGGCCTAACCATCTAAAAATGTCAAAATCTATTTTTGGATAAATTCCTGGCTGTTAGAATGCTATTTCATTCCTTATCACAAATGTGTATTTGTACTTGCTATAACACAGTGTATACATTTGCAATCAAACATGCACACACACACACACACACACACACGCACACACACACACACACACACACACACACACAAGCATTCAAACACTGATGTGAAACAACCTCACCCAACAAAAACACCAACACTCAATGGTTTCCCCTCCACCAGTAGATGTTGATAACCTCTGGGGTTCCTGTTAGCTCAGAGCAGATCCAGACCACCACTTTAAACATTTGTGCATGCACACACACACACACACACACACACACACACACACACACACACTCACTCACACACACACACACAAACACCACATATATAGACAGAAGGAACACACACAAACACACACAACCACCATGTACAGTATATAGACAGAAGGAACACACACACACACACACACACACACACACACGCACACACACACACACCACATATAGGCAGAAGGAACACACACATCTCCCAGTCTCAGTGTTCCTAACCGTGGCTGACACATCAAAGGGCCTTTCCATGGAGGGAAGTCATGAAGGGTCTGGGGAATCATGGGAGACAAAGGAAGCGATTAAGAGATAAGGATCAGTCTAAGATATGACATTTCATCCCGGGCAGATCCGGTAGACACACTCCATTCAGGGAAGAGTACAGCGGACGGAAGGGAGGAGGGGGGAGGGAAAGGGGGAGAAAAGGAGAGGGGAGGGTCCCTCTCTCGTCAACTTCACTTCTGGCTATCGGCAAACATGGGAAGGGTCTGTAGCGCTCCAACAAAATGGACTCCATTAGCCACATAGCCCTCCACCTCCCCACACACACACACACACACACACACACACACACACACACACACATATGCTACATACAAATAACCTCCCCATCAACACACAATTGTGTGCCAAGACAAAAATATGTGACATCCATATTTGGGCGACTTAAAAACAGAAGCGTTTGATCAGCTTCTTATATACAGCCACCGTCTAAGCCTCGACCATTAAGAAAATAGTTTTAGTGTTGCTGATTTGCTGTTTGGTTGTGAATTTCCCCCGGTCCTTTGCCAAAACACCTAGAGTTCCTCATTTTTCCCTCTTAAATAGTGTTTAGCAGCACAAAAGGACTGGCTGAAAAAAAACGGCCTCATTGTGGGCCTAATTGCCTTGGGGTCCTGTTACATCTCTGGTTTCACGTTGTTGCTTTCAAACTGTAGCCCGCAAACCCGAGGCACAATCCACCTGCCTCTCACAGAGCCACACAAAGGCCTCTGCGTATGAACACAGAGGGAGTCTGTTAGCAAATAAACACTGAGAACTAACTCCGAGCACGCTCTGGTCAAAAAACAGTTCAGTTTTCAGATATATTTATGTGCATGAATAGGAGCGGCCCTCTGTTAGCCGGAGTGGGCAACTGTAGCTAACTGTAGCAAAACAATGGCCTGTCCTTGGATGACACAGTATATCAGCTATTGTCACGGTCAAAGGGAAATTAGTGTGTCAGTGGAGTAAAAAGAACGAGGAAGAACAGATGTGTGCAACTAGCTAGCTCTAATTAGAGGGGGCTATTTACAACTTGTTGTTTTTGATAATATTGAAGGAGTGGTACATGCACTCAGACACTCGCAGTGCTCATCTTACTGGGCCTTTCATTCCCTGTCTTGAGGGGAAAGATGGATATAAATACGGGTGTGAAAAGCCCATGAACAATATGCAAGCTCGTGAATCTGTGAGCCTTTTTTTCATTTCTCAAAGATAATACTTTTTGCATTGAAGATAATGAAATTCGGCAGTTACTAGGTTACCTTTGAAAACAGCATTCAAAAAGACAAGGCTGGAGAAAGAGAAGGAGAAGACGACAAAGGCTATTTTCATAAAGTCCGTTGGTGCACTTGCAAGAAGCCAGCACACCTGTTCCAGAGGGTGTGTGTGTGTGTGTGTGTGTGTGTGTGTGTGGAGGGGGTGCTAGGCTGGGTCTCTAAGTACAGGCCAGAGGAAAGTTGGGAGGCCATCTTTTCATTAGCCGTATCTAATGAAACCACACTGGCCCAGAGGAAGAAAGGCCTACTGCCGGGACACCCTGCCCTGCCCAAAATTACTCCGCCAACTCGGCCAACAAAAGAAGCATTCCGTCCACACAGCGACAATGGCACTTGACACCCAATTTTAGTAAACCTGCAGGTTGTTCCCTTGACAAGTGGAAATTTCCACCGCAACCCCCTGCTGGTCGGGGTCAGGGGGAGAGCTGTTGTGGGTGGGGGGTGGATTGCACTCACACACACACACAAACACACACACACATACACACAGTCTCCCAGCATCTCCGACCCAGTGTTCCTGTGTTTTGTTTAGGAACAGTTGTCAAGAAGAAAATATCTTCCAGCAACAATTACTGTTATTAAGCCTTCTTTGAGAGGCCTTCGTTGTTTTTCTTCTGACACCGCTGACAGACACCAGGGGTGTTAACAACCTGGACACACAGCGAGCCACTACAGACACGCACACGCACACACACGCACACACACACACACACAAACACACACACACATGTTAGCAAGCCAAAAAGTGACCCTGAGGAGAGACAACCCCTAACAACCGTCAGTCAAAAAGTATCACATTCTTATTTTCTCTCACCGCCGTTTAGCAACGGACAGCTGTTTTCTTGGCCACGCTGTAAGCACAGACACCAGGGTCTGAGATGAATGACCCCTGCGGCTGCTAACATGATGAGCTGAGCTCCGTCCACTTGTGTGCAGGGACGCTATTACAGGCACAACACCGCCCAAGACCTCCTTCGTCTCCACACGTGGAGGTCACGGGGCTCCTTCCTTGACAGTGGTTTGTCCCCCCTCCAGTGCAGATGGATGCCAGCAATCGGGCTACAGTGTGTACGTATGTGTGCGCCTGTGCGTGTGTCTGTGTGTGTGCGTGTGTGTGTGTGTGTTTGTGTGTGTGTGCCCATGCATGTGTGTGTGTGTGTGTGTTTGTGTGTGTGCCCATGCATGTGTGTGTGTGTGAGTGTTTGTGTGTGTGTGCCCATGCGTGTGTGTGTGTGTGTGTGTTTGTGTGTGTGTGCCCGTGCGTGTGTGTGTGTGTGTGTGTGTGTACTAGAGTACAATTGAAAGAGTGAAACAAGAGGCCCTGACCTGAAGCTGCAATGACATCAGCTCTCATTGCCGTGGCAACTCCTGACTCAGAACTACAGGCTGTGAAACAAAGATGCTACACAAATACACACACACACATAATGCTAGTGTGATAACACCACCCCACCCAAAGTCAGTTTTTAGTGCAGGAAAGCATCTTTATACAAAATGGCTGCCTTCAAACAGTTCTCGGCCCAGGCCAGGTGCACATGAACCATTGCCAGGTAGCAGAAAAGGCACAAAAAAAACAAAAACCAACCAACAAGAAAAAACGGCTGAAGATTATCTGGCTCCTTTTTAACATTATTGCGTGTCAAACCTTTATTATTAGAATTAAACAGGTAACAATAAATGGAATGTTGCATTTCTGTGCGCGGCTTAACCGGAAAGCCAGAAGAAGATGTCCGCAGGTCAGAGACAGTTTTGAGTAAAAAAAAAAGCAAAAAACGTTTGAGGGATAAAGTTATAGAGCGCACCCACCCAAACAAGGTGGGATTGTCTTCTTTCGTCCCTTTAGGGAGGTTTATTGTCTACAAACGCTAGGCTTTTACGGCGTAACGTCCAAATAAAAAGCTTTTTGAAGAGCTCACCCGGTCAATTAGTTGGGCAGAGTCAATAGACCCATTGCATAATGACTCATCTGTACTTGCGTGAGAAGGGCCACTTACAGGAAGCTGAGTGGCAGATCACATAGGAATGACAAAGCCCTCAATCCTCGTTTCTTAAGTAGTTGCTTTGTAATTGACAACCCCCGACCTTTCTCTTAACACACAGCTACCCCCCAACACACACACACATGCATGGCACACACCTACAGTAGTTGTTAAAGCTGGTGACAATCAAGATCAGGACCAGCCACAAAGCTTTGGATTAATAAGACACAAAAGTGTGGCTCAGGAACCCCAGCTGGTCGTCACATAACTTTTGGGGGTTGCCCGATGATTTTGAGCCATAATTATTCTAATCTAATATATACAGTATAGCACTTATACTCTGTATATGTGTGTGTGTGTGTGTGTGTACGTACATAAATACATTATATATATATTGTCTGCTTTGATTAGCATATTAGCATAACATACAGTATAACATACATGCAGTACATCAGCATGCTATGTCATGCTACTAACGCAACGTGTACACGACCCTGTGTGCACGAAGGGAGCCGTGAACCTCTGCAGTGTGGTTAGTGGTGGCTCAAAAGAATCACTGCCAAAGATGAAAGCAAACTGAAGACCGAAGCATTTGGGACGTTGGGAATGTCACTGCTGACGGCCCAAGCGTCTCCTCCCTTATCCTCCTCCTGCAAACATAAACTCTGTGGGCTCAACGCAGACTGGCGGTCAACTAAATGGCAGTCTCACTGGGTGTGCTGAGCTTACATAAACGCGCTTCTCCAGCCTTTTAATAAACATGCGTCCTCTCCCTTTGTGAAGGGTAGGTGGGATAATGAACAGGCAGACAATTACCATAACTGGCTGATGTTATCTCGACTAGGAAGGGGGGGGGGGTGCTAGGATCAGTTGAAATGTGTGTAATTGCACTGTCAAGCTTCTGAAAGCCCCCCCCTCCCCCAAAACACACACACACACACACACACCTCCCACTCCCGGCTCCTTGCTTCTGCCTTTAGCCACTTTAAAATGAAATTCTTTTCTCTTCCTCGCTCCGTAGTGTCTGTTTGGCAAGACTACCGTCTGACATGCAGCCTTCAGCCGTTGAAGCCCCTGGGGGCTGATGGACGCATACGAGCCTCCTCCACACCCACCCACACACAACAGTCAAAAGACTCCATGACACATTATATAAAAAGACACAAATAAACATCTTATCATGTCTTACCACGAGGTTGGGAAAGGTTTAACTTTAAATCTGTCAAATTTAAATAGGCCAAATAACAAGAAATTACTGTAAGTGCTACGTATGAAACCTTTAATGTTTTTAATTTCAAACATAAATTAGGACACTTTCCTTTTCTGAATTATCTACAGTGGGAAATTAAGAGATTTTCAAGGTGAAAAGAAAATAACACACACACACACACACACACACACACACAAATAATTCATCTAGCCAGTGATCATACAGCCAGTTGTACACTAATAGTACAATTAGCCAGTTGTACTATTAGTGTTAGCACTCCTAGGCGTACCTAACACAGTCCATTAGTTCATCCACTCAACACAGGGTGCCTTTGTGAGACAAAGCAGGGCCAGCGTTCCCCAACAGTTCAAAGGAGCCGCCCTCTCTGAACGTTATCATATAATTTGGGCCGTCAGGTTGTAAATAAGCGATGTAGAAGGCCCATTGTGTGACGGGGCACAGGTTGCAGACTGCCGTCTTCCCTCTGCCGCCATGAGCCGTGAAAGACAATGGGAAGGAGCCAGCGCGTCTAACCTTTGATTCTTCTGAGGACCCAGCCTCCCCGCATGAGGGCAGGCTACCTCGGCCACAGCCGTGCCCCCGACGTGGGGACGTCGGGGGAACAATAGGATCGCTCCCCCGAAAGTCTCCCGCAATCAGCCTCAACAACCCACCCAGACTGCAATTGGATTAGCGAGCGTCCAGCCACCACATGTTAGCCTAATTGAGATAAAAGTGAAATGGGGGAACAATGAGGAGCGCCTGTGGGTTTACCCCAGGCAACAGTGTGGTCCTATCTTGTGAGCTATCATTGAAATGGAAAACCTTTGTCTTAACAACGAAGGTTGATAAAATACTGAAGTAGCAGAATATATATATATATATATATATATATATATATATATATATATATATATATAAATTTAATAAGATATAA
>JAODUG010000015.1:1596960-1604460 GCA_027564795.1 Aphredoderus sayanus | reverse complement strand
GGGAAGTGGGAAAAAACAAAAACAACAACAAACATGACGACGACGTGAACATACATTATTAATATCCCGTTACATA
The DNA here is from genome assembly GCA_027564795.1 of Aphredoderus sayanus. Classification (NCBI taxonomy): domain Eukaryota; kingdom Metazoa; phylum Chordata; class Actinopteri; order Percopsiformes; family Aphredoderidae; genus Aphredoderus; species Aphredoderus sayanus. The sequence continues at coordinate 1,604,384 of JAODUG010000015.1, read as the reverse complement.
GCCAATATTCATGGGGCGCGCAGGCTGAGCAGGGAGGGCGGGGCGCAGGGGGCTGCCGGGCCACCGTAACCTCCGGCGCTGCGGCGCCCGTCGCCTGACAACTCTGAAAACACGGCCTTTTCTTCTTCTTCTGCGCGTGCAGCTTGTCAGCGACGCTGTCACCAGCCAGCAGCAGCAGCTAAGTACAGAAGGACACACGTGGCTCAGAACAGGGCTGGTTGAGGGGAAGGGCATGTGGGGGGGGTGTTCTGTAAAGTCACTCACAGACTTCCTGTCACGGTTAAGTAGACAGGTGCTTACCGTTAACACCCCCACCCCCAATATCTTTATGCATATTTATGAATTCTTAGCCCCCCCCCTCCACCATTCCTAATACGTTGCTCGTTAATGTCACAGCTGCCAAATATTGACTCCGACTTTCTTTTTAAAAGCGCATAAATAAAACAGCTCTTAAAGACTCTGACCCGCTTAAATACAACGCTTTCCACCGTCGCTTTGATCCGGGAGCTTTTCATTATTTAAACCTCCATGCTCCTTTATTGTGTGCCACTGCAAATATGGGCTGTAGCTTTATTTAGAGCAGCTATACCTATCCCTTCATCTGCCATGCCTTAATACCCCCCCACAAACCCCACCCCACCCTATCCCCCTGGCCGCCCTCATGTGGAAGTGTAGTCAGAGACGTCTAAGCACTCATTATGGGAACAAAAAAGTTACTGAGTGGTTCTGAGCTTACTGCTGGGTCTCATCAACGACAGAGAGTAAGAGAGAGGGAGAGAGAGGGAGAGAGGGAGAGAGAGGGAGAGAGAGAGAGAGAGAGGGAGAGAGTGTGGGCGAGAGGGAGAGAGGGAAATGGCTTTATCGTCTCTGAGGATTTGTACGCTGATTGCTCCCTAATTCGGACTCCCGCTCTGTCGCTGTGCCTTTCTATATTCCCATGAAAAGTTGGCCAGGGGCTGCAGTGTTTCCTGCACATGCGATGAGAGGCTGAGAGGAGATGTGGATGGGACTAGACAAGTTACTGGTCCCCTGTAATGTCTCAGGCAGGATGAACGGCCGGTTTGGGGTCAGCTGAGAAAGGGCCCATGGATGAAAGATTCAGCGAAGCGTAACAAAACATTTCAATTAGACAAGAGAAATTGCTCTGCTGAACGTTATGATGCAGCGCAGCATTTGAAACCGCACCGTGTTTGATGGAAGGGTTTGGACTGGACTTAGTCCAACACTTGTCTGTCCGCGGTGCGTTTTCCTCCAGGACCGGCAGGGCTGCTGTCTGCAGCGCGGTTTGCATTCTGCGCCGTGGCGGCAACGGGTGATTGCGTCTTTTTATTTATCTTTTATTTTGTTGGCAGCTGTGTTCTGACGAGGAGAAGAGGGCGTTGAGGTGGAGATCAGGGATGTCACCACAAGACTGACAACTCTATCTTTTAAACATCACACCAGCAGATGGCTCTGGGAGTATCAAGAGCACTGCAAATATGTTTTACCCATCCTCTTGCCCATTATGCCTATTTGAAGGACTTTTGCAGACCTTGCGCATTTGATCAAATCACCTAGTGTCTCAGTGTCAAGCTTTACATCTTAAAGAGACACTCCAGAAGCCTCAGCTTACTGTTTAAGTGGCTGGAGGCAGCAAGAGGATGTGGGAGGGGCTTAACCCCCTGGGTTCGACCAATCAGTGTTATAAAAATGTTGTTTTGGTTTCAAACTCAGGGATCACCTGTGTGCACTTGTGTTTCAAAACATAATGCTGATCTGGGGTCTACAATTGTTCTAGGGCACTATCACGCAATCAATAAGTGCTCCTTTAAACAGTTTTCAATGCCACCCCCTCATTATTTTGTGTAAATCCCTCATTTACCGCGCTGCCCCATGTAACATGTTGTCATAAATATGTAGATAGATGCAGTATCAAAGGAGCTAAATACAGTATAACAAGCCTTTATTATATATTTATTCACATACATCACACATACATTATCCCGCCAGTGCAGCAGAGATAAGGAAGCACTGCATTCGGAAGATAATGAACTGAAATCAAAGGCATGCATGTGTGGATATCAGAAATAATATGAAGAAAAGGCAGAGGGAACGACAAAGGTCAGAATGGAACAGAGAATATATTTACATGTACGTATTCCCTACGTCTAAGCATTGACGTGTGTTCGACTTCGTTATTGGATTTTGTTCCTCTCACCACTCCCCCAATCCCCCGCGAGAGTCAACAAATTAACCATGTGGGGCTCTGGGTGAGGTCAAGGGTCACGCCTGACACAGGGAGGCGCGGTGTGACAGGCTTAGGCCACTTGGACTCCCGCGCGCAGGGGAACAGATGTTAGCGGCGGCGGCGGCGGTGTGATTATCGCCACGGCGACCGAGGAACGGGAGTGGCGGCCCTTGGATGGATGCTGGTAATTACCCAGGCTCCCCCGGGAGGCAGATGACACGTGGCCGCCACTCTCGGAGATCACAGGGGCGTAATTAAAGCTGCAGTAACAGTTGTTAATAGGGCATCTAATAAAGGTAGCAGGGGTGGAGGGTAGGAAGTGAGGAAGGGGTGGGGGTATAATGGAGGACCCTTCCCCCTCCTGTCCTTTCACTCCTGTTTGTTTTGCATGCTGTGACCTTCCTGTAAGGCAATGGATGCATTCAAGTAAAGGACAGTCCATTTGTGCAAGGGGAAAGTGAACTGGGCTGCAACCTAGCAACTACTAGCGTACGCGAAACAAAGAAAATGTTTCCTTATTAGATCAATTTAGGTTTAATATTTTAATAATGTGATACTAAAGTATGACGTAACAAATGAATTTGAATAAAAATGTCTACTTTTTTTTAGGTTCTTCTAACATCCATCTAACAACTTTGAAGCCCTTGCAACGTCCAAGGTGACTCAATATCACTTCAACTGAAACTGAGAAAAGAAAATGGAAACAAAATTCTACACAAAAGCCACAGTCGATTAAAAGTCCAGCACAGATGCACAATAACCGAATCACCCTAGGACCTCTCTGGGCCCGGAAACAGCCAAGAAACTCTTTAAGTGCAATAGACGTGTTAGCAAGTGACAGGTATGTTTTTGTCTTGCTCGGTAGTGTGTGATACAGAGTGCCCACGCAGAGCTCTTAAAAGCACCATAAGACCTGGAATGTCAGCGCACATCACCACAGTCTTTTAGAGCCACAAAACCCTCTGACAGCACCAAAATGGCTTCTTGTGCATTTTTGTTCTGTATGTCTCGTCTTATAAATGCCACGTTCGACCCTCTCTTTCACTCGATGGGCCAAAAACATTGTCCTCTCTGCAGCTTGCCTTGGAGAAACGTATGAGAGACTTAAATGACTTTCTGTGTTTTCTCTTCAATGGTGAGATAAAGACAAAAAATAAAATCAGTCTTAAAGAATAATCACTGGCAATTTTGGCTTGGAAACGTTTCTTTCCATAATCCAATCAAATGATTCAAATAAGACGTCTGAGGATCTAAGCTGTCAAGATTGTATTGATTATAATTCAATCTTACACAGAAACAATCTCTATAACTCACACAAAAAACAGTCCTTTTGTAAAGCTAGCGCTGCACAATACACAACAATAGGGCCACATTTCTTAGTTTTCATTGGAGTTTTGCCAACAATCCACTCTAAATTCCCATCGCCCAGGCCACTGTCTCTTAGGGTTCACATACAGTACAGTACTGTACTGTATGTGAACCTACTGTGATTTGCCCAGTGAGGTTAATGATAACTAAAGTGCATCAGAAGATGTGTCTCTAAATAAAGCCTTGCACAATGCGAGAGAAAATATGCCTGATGCCTCACCTAATCACACTAAAGACTATGTTTGGAGGGTCCCGGCATCCCGTGAGGTTTCGACTGTGTCTTCTGTCTAACCTGCTATTTTCGGGGCAATTTGTACTACGGAGAGAGTGAGAGACCTTGAGCAGAATGAAGGAGGAGCTCGGCAGAGGCGAAGGGAAGCATTTGACTGTGGCGATAATGTGTGTGTTTGCCAGTCAGCTCTGTCTCTCACAGCGGAGGGGAGTCCCAGAGAGAATTAGCCACACTGAGCTTGACACAGAATACCCACCCAGATAAATGGCAAGGTTCTGGCAGGGCATATTTTTAGCATTAACTCGTTGACCCAAAAAAGTGATGTCCGCAAAATGAGACCCCCAGAGACACCGGTGGTGGAGGAAGAGAAGCCATTTCCTAGAGTGAATATCAGCAAATGAACCTTGCTCTTTAAATGGCTGCCTTTCAGTTCTCAAAGAGAAAGGTTCCACCAGGAATTACGTTACAAATTCATCGCTGCCAAGCAGTTATGGATCAACTACTGTATATTTCTCCTCCAATAAAACTGGCCACAAGAACCCCTTCAGAAGTAGCTTTGTGGTCAGTTATCTGTTGGCATTCATGTTAAATTATCATTGTCGTAACCTGCAATCCCCCAATATATAAAAAATTTTTTTTTACTATGTATTCAATAATATAAATAAAACACCCATTGACATATAGCATGAAATTAGTTCTCTTATCTCTTTCCATTTCTCTCACTGTCTCTCCCCGTTTCTTTAGCAGTGAAAATGTGAGACACTCCCACAGCACAAGTGTCCACATACTCCCTATGTTTTCCAGGGCTGTTGTCAGTGTTTCATGACTTATTCACTCATTTTGTCTCACTCAGGACATCCATATTTGATGGGGACGGAATCTGTATTTTCCCATGGCACGCACGCACACAAAATAGACGTACAGCACATGTTGTTGACAGCAGTAATACATAACTTGCAGCTCTGCCCTCCTCACTCTCTGGGGTATGCAACAAGCACTGTCGGCAGGCACACACCATACAGACCTGGAGTGCCTAAGGCCATCTCTTAGCAACAACACAGTGTCAGCCGTAGGTCACTTCCTGTCATACTGTGACAGGAAGTGACTAGCAGGGATGATATAGCGTACATCTCTCATTTATAGAAACAGTATAGGTTTTCAAGTGACAACGTGGATAATATCTGAGGGGATATGTCCCCAAATGTACTTTAGAAATGAGATTGTATGGTAATGAACAAAATCAATAAATAACAATAAACTGTAATATAATAATGGGAAAATCAGGCCTAAGATAACTTTGCCTTTGAGTATTTTGTTTGTATATAATGTGGATGGATTTATTTCCATCTGTTTTATGATAAATACAGTATACATGTTGTGACAAATATGACCCAGACTCCGGCTTAGTGAAGCGGGAGCTTATTTGATCTGAGTCTGCTGGGTTCAGTCTGGTGAATCGATTGGTATAACCTCATGCATTTAAAGGGCAGGCATGACTGAATTAACATACTGTTTTACTTGATTAGCTGCCGTTAACCACAGTTAGCACTCATCAAATCTAATTCTGGCTGGAAATCCCCATGCAACTGGCTGTCATATCCCCACTGGCAGGTTGTGTCTAAACTGATTTGGCAACCTTTTGTCTTCTCTAATCTGCTCAAATCAATAGAAATGTTCGCCCTTGATCTGACACCGGGGGTCTTGATCAATATGAATATTGATCAATAAGTGGTATTGGATGGGTGGTGAGGTCAATCACAGTAGGTAGGGGTTGAGGCTAATCAGTTTAAGTTGCCCACAAGCAGTAACATGGGGGCTAAGCTGTGTTAAACTACTGACCTGGCCCAGTGAGATAGAGTGAGTGAGAGAAAGAGAGAGGGGTGGATAGTATTATGAATAGATAAGATAAGAACAGTTTAGTAGATACTGTACGTTTATCCTAAGCAAGTATTTAGAGCAGCATTATGGCATAGCATGCTATTATAGCATGATAGCATTGCATGCTATTAAAGTACATGGACTGTAATGTTGTTGTAGCATGATGTAGGTCTAACATGCTCCAGCATGTATTTATAGCATGACATTACAGCATGTTGTTACAGAAAGATGTTATTGCGTGTTATAAAACGCTACAGTATAGCTTCCACTTTCCGTGTTCTATTCATTTACTGTTGTTAGCACTGTCTATCTCTCCGTCTTCCCAACCCCCCCCACACGCAAGCGTACGCACACGCACGCACGCACACACACACACACACACGCACACACACACACACACACACACAGTGTCAGAAAGAGGCATGTCCTAGTCTGGGGTCAAGGATGGGCAGAATCGTTAGCAGAGAGTTTCAGAGGGATGGAGCGATGAAGCCCTCTGAGGTGTGGGACGACGTGAAAGATAACACGGGACGGTCCCGGCTCCTGCCGTTAAACCAGAGAGACCTTGAGCGCCAAGGGCAGGGATGGAAACACAGCAAAACACACAGGCAGAGCGGGTGAACAGAAACCAGATGGTGGAGGAAAGGCACAAGGAGGAGGAGGAGGAGAACAAAACAACAAGGAGTCAGCGGTGACTGGCTGCTTCGCGGCGTCAGGGCATTGGGTGACCTTTTCAGAGAACACCCCCCTACTCCCCCCCCCTCCCCCCCACACCCCCCTTTACGCGGAGGCGGTCTTGGGCCAAGGTACACTTTTATTTATAGAAGGTATTTATAGGAGCGATTTTCCCGAGGTTACCCTGCGCAAAATGCCAGTTCTCATTACCAGCCTGGGCCCTGCCTGGGCCCTGCCTGGGCCCTGCCTGGGCCTCATTTTACGCCTGGTTGGGTCCGTGCAGCGGGGGAGACCCAGCATGCGGCCCAGGGTCACCTATTAAAGCCGCGTGTTGAGGAGCGCTTCATGCTCCTCTCGTCCCCGACACGGGGGCGGGGCTAAAGGTGGGGCGCTGCCAGCACACCATGCGTGACACACATGGAGGGTGTGCGTGCGCGTGGGGGAGGGGGGGGGGGGCCACTCCATTTTAATTAACAAAGCGAGCGCACTGATAGGCTACACTGGACACATTGGTGTCAGACCCTTTGATTCATGTCATGGTGGAGATAACGCTATTGTGAACGTCTCGCTCGGGCTACTGTACATTTCCTTTACACAAAATGTTAAACTAACAAAAGAATCCCTTCATCGTAGATTGTATTGATTTTAAGAGGCATTCTTGCCTCTAAAAATATTTCTGCTGACATGAAAGCCGGTTTATTCCCTCCCTATTTAACCCCATTGTGGCTACGACAGCATCTGTGTCATTGTGAGAGTTCCTCAAGAGCTACGCTACCGATGCACAAATATAAAGATACAATTTGAAGAAGACATTCGCCTTCACTGCCGTTAACTGCCGCCAACCATCCCATGCACCTTTGCGTGCATGTGCATTTGTGGCGTTTCTGCATACATACGGCATATCTCCAACGGCAACGCCACCATAGCTCCGCCCTGAGACAGATGAGGCAACCACGTGCAGGTGTGTCGGACTTTTGTGCATCATCACCCATTTCTCCACTCTTTCCAAACATGCTGAGGAATGTGTTGTTCGCTCTGCTTCAA
>JAODUG010000015.1:1510876-1532787 GCA_027564795.1 Aphredoderus sayanus | reverse complement strand
GAGAGAGAGAGAGAGAGAGAGAGAGAGAGAGAGAGAGAGAGAGAGAGAGAGAGAGAGAGAGAGAGAGAGAGAAATGAGAGAGACAGAGAGAGTGAGCGAGAGAGATAGAGAAAGAGAGGAGAGAGAGAGAGAGAGAGGCAGAGAGAGAGAGAGAGAGAGAAAAAGAAAAAGAGGGAGAGAGAAAGAGAGAGAGGCAGAGAGAGAGAGAGAGAGAAAGAAAAAGAGAGAGAAAGAGAAAGAGAGGGAGAGAGATAGAGAGAGATTTCTAATTAATGCTACTCTTATTTATGTATAATGTATTTCATTTACACTGCTTTTGTAATGTACTGTACATCTTTATTTATATAATTTATTTACTTATACATGTATTATTTCTTTCAAACTGTGATTCTAGAAATTGTATACAATACTGTAAATCAGTCAATGTATCTTTAATTAACTCCACCATAATACAATATTGATGTATTTCATTTATTTAATATTTGTTTTATTAATTATTTGTTATGTCTTTGTGATTATACCAATTGTATTTATCGTTATTCTGTTGTAAAGTGCTTTGGCAACATTGTTCATCATAACATTCATGCCATTAAAGCCAATTGAACTGAATTGAATTGAATTGAATTGAGAGAGAGACAGACAGAGAGAGAAACAAAAAGAGAGACAAAGAAACTACGGCCCTGTGTTACCTTGGCAATCTGGTCAAACTTGCCGAAGAGTTCGTTCAGCATGTGCACCAGTTCACCAGGGGAACAGTCACTGGCCAGCCTGGTGAAGCCCACAATGTCTGCATACAGGATACTGGAGACATAATAGAAAAGAATAATACAGTATGTATTCATATGCATGTACAGAGTATGTATGTTTCTTATATGTGAACTTCTATTCTTTATGAAGAAATCGGTACGCCCTTCCTTATAATAACTTTATTTCATTAACTGCTATGTGAACTGATTTTTGGACCACAAGCTTTTATGTACTCTCCCCCGCCGGTGATTTTAAGTCAGTTATTACGAAGGCTGTAGTTGAGGTTGATTTCCTGCCCTGTTGATGTTTCTAACCTGCGCATTGTAGGAATGTGTTTTTCTTTTATGATTTCAATGTTTTTACCTGTTTTTTAGGATAGGAAACTGTCCTTCATCAGGTATGGAATGGAAGCAAAGGACAGAGTGACCTCAGCAACACACAACACAAGTGGTCTCTTAAAACCAATCATCAGCCAATATCAGCACTGGTGGAGCTGAACACAGATGCATTAGTGAGGAGGAGAGTAATATCTGTCCCTGAGAGTCCTCTCAGACATTATTATAAGTCCTGGCCAGATTACAGGTAGCATAGGAACATGCGCACACGCACACACACACACACACACACACACACGCACATACACTTGTAAACGCTTGCACAGTGACGGTGCTGAGACCAGCAATATTACTGTATATTTTCCCTGTAAAGCTCTAACATGATGAAAAAAGGATTTAAAAAAATGACATCCCATCAAGAGGCTCTTGGTGTGTGTCGAGATTTGCCCACTCGGGTGCAACATTATTACATCCCATAATATACATGACTTCACCGGGACATGCATATAGGGCGTATCACTATTGTTCATTTGGTAAAATGGCCCAAGGACACTGTGAGGATTAACTCAGTAATGAATTGGGCTGCAGAGGATATAGAAGGATGGGAGAGGGGGAGAGGGGAGGAGAGGGGAGGATGGGAGAATAGAGGAGATGAGAGGAGAGAGGAGAGGAGGGGAGAAGAGAGGAGATGAGAGGAGAGAGGATAGGAGGAGAGAGGAGAGGAGGGGAGAAGAGAGGAGGTGAGAGGAGAGAGGATAGGAGGGGAGAAGAGAGGAGGTGAGAGGAGAGAGGGACCGACCTGACGTTGGTGTGTCGTTGCACATAGAGGTTGTGAAAGTTGTTGGTGTTCTCGGCGTGGCCAAAGTTGGGTCCCTGGAGCCTCTGGATGATCTCAGCCTTCATGACACGGGCTATATGGGCTGGAAGCAGAGACAACAGCAAGCGCTCCTGTGCAAATACAGTGCAAGCATCCACTCAAATGATGATAATAATGTGTCATGATTGTGACAAGATATTTTCCTCAAAGGCACCCTATTTGTTCATGTTATAGTATCTTACAAACCAGTATATTCAGAGGTTCAGAAAATACAGTCATCTTTACGGTTTTGTATTAAAAAAAACAAACACTAACAAGAAAGTATAGATTGCATTTCTGTGAGGCTTTATGCCTATTGATGACCTTGCACACACATTAATACAGCAGCAAGACTATGCCTACATAAATGAGCTCCAATTTTATTATTAAATGAAATACAACCCATAGATTATAACAAATTCCCATCCGGGCTGCATGAAAAGCACTCAGCTTATAGACGGGGCTAAACGCTGCCCCCACCACTGCTGAGAGGGGCTTTAGAATACAGACTGGGAACCGTATGTCGGACACACCAACATGGTGGAGTGTGTGCAGTAAATGGACACAAGTGGCACATTGATAGTGTGTGTCTGTTTGTTGTCTTCATATGGTGCAGTCAGTTTGTGTGTTTGTGTTGTGTCAGATTGTGTGTGTCACTATGTATGTTCATGTGCGTATTCACCTGCCTTTTTAGTCTGCCCACCTGCGGGCATGCATGTGTGTGTGTGTGTGTGTGTGTGTGTGTGTGTGTGTGTGTGAGAGAGATAGAGTGCTGTCCAGGCCTGTGTGACTCAGAAATCTGTTTCACAGCAGAGAGGGTCATTATAGCGTTCACACACTGAGCACTCGTTTACTAAAACACTGCAAATTAGCCACAATGGGATGGGGAGGGGGTCCAGAGGGTTAACTAAAAATAGAATCACTACCCCTCCATTCATACACACACACACACACTCACTCACACACCAAGGGCGTTGAATAGTGGGGAGGAAATAAGGGCTCAGGTGTTTCAACGTAGCCTAATGGGTGGATCGGTATGAGGTCAGAGTATAATTACAGTAAGATCAAAATTGCAGAACAGCGCATAAAAAAGGGCAAAGGCTAGAGAGTATTCTTATTGTGCAAACCTCAAAGTGCTCTCATTTGTTAGTTCATATTTCTTGCTATTCTTCCAAGCTATTTTTCAGAAGATTTTAAAGAAGTTATGTTTTTCAAAAGTGATGGGGGGAAAAGGCAGCCATTTAAAAAAGTAGTGGGGACTTGTACCCAGTGTCCCCAACGTAAATGTATTTACACTGGTGTCATTTACATTGATCATTCTCACCAAGCAGCAAATCAATAATCTAGAAATATGTCTAATTTATATCTGCACTGGCAGCTCACTGATAGGCTTATACGTGGTTGCCAGGGTGTAAAAGTTGATTTCCTGGATGTACTAGGTGGTTGATATAGGTACTGGTTGGTTGCTAGGTGGTTGCTGCACTGTGGTGGCTAAGGTATAGATGATTATAAGTGTGCTGCAATAGGCGGTTGGTCATTATCATAATATCCTTTAAATTGCTAATCATTTACATAATTAAACAACATGGCAACAAGAACACCTATTAAACAAAAAACAACTTACAATATACTAGATATTTTGCTGTTGTTGTTGTGGACTTCTCATATCTAACTCCAGCCCTTTAAAGCTACTGGACAACTTCTGGTAAGACCCATATGAACAGGATGATAAATGCCTATACATTTGATGCTTAACATTATACTGTGTATGATCTGCAATGCTGGGTAAGCTACAGTACTTTGAAATGCTTTACAAGCTACAGGCTCCTTCTGATTTAAACTCCTGATTGAAAACAGCTAACATGTCTGTAACACTTCGCTTGTATCACTGCTACAGTACATGTAGCATGATTTGCAGATGGAACATTGGGTATCATTGGTACCCTCATGTTTGGGTGGACATGGTATTTCTCACAGGGGAAATACATTTTTCTCTGGCTACATTTACACTCCTTTCATTATTTACTATTATATCACATATGCTTGTGTGTGTGTGTGTGTGTGTGTGTGTGTGTTACCTGTTGGTGCTTTTCAAACTCCAGTTTAATGGGTGACTTGATGCAGTTACAGGTGTCCTGGTAGGTCTGTTTCAGAGCCAGGTCCATCAGGTGCTTGTGGTACGCTCCAGCTAAGTTCCCACAGGTGAAGATAATGATGTTGGCCAGGATCTGTTGTGCATGCACGCATGCCCGCGCACACACATACACACACAAACGGAAAATGTATACAGTTAATCAAATTGTAGCCTCTGCCTTGCATATAACTCTTCATATCAAATTTAACACCGTTCATGTCCCGGTTGGAGACCCATTGACCAATCAGCGCTGAGGAGGATACCTTCTGGATGCTGACAGCAATTACAGTAAGTGCCTGTGTTCAGAAAGCATCCCCTTGTGGATCTGGCTATGACTGGTTATATTGTCTGCTAGTGCCAGTGTTTGAAAATCATAATTTGTTGTGATCACCCGCTAACGATTTAGATTGACACCTCTTGACACTGCCTCTATTCCAAACTACTTTGAATAGACAGTCTCCACACTGATGTGTAGAGCAGAACAAATCATGGAGCTTGCAAAAGGAGGCTGGCCCTACCAGACTAACAAGCGTTTTTGAATACCACTAAGACCTTAATGATTCGCTGCCTAAGCAAGACATTAAATTAATATAAGGAGGTGACGCATGTTCCCCATTTATAGTGTCGAGGTAATTAACCTGCTATCTATCCCCCTAACACCCTCACATTATTACCTTCTAAAACCAGAACATAACACACACACACGTCAACTCAAAGCTTGTTAAACTATGGCCCTGCATTTTAATAGGCTGTCCTGACCTCTGTAGCCACAGGCAATAAGCTAATTCTAACATCCCTTATTGTCACTGTGATTTTCCACTCTGTGTGTGTGTGTGTGTGTGTGTGTGTGCGCGCATGTGTGTAGGTGTGTGTGTGTGTGTGTGTGTGTGTGTGTGTGTGTGTGTGTGTGTGCTCCAGCATGTTCAAACAAGCATATAATGCGCAACCAATTTAATTTGGGCTAATCCGTGAAATATGTTTTCGGTAGTTAGTGACTATTAGTAGTGACTAGAACTTACTACTTACTGTCATTATTGAGTGGTAGGTGGTTAGTAGCCTGCATTACTTTTTCATTCTCATTTCCTTCCTTGACTGGTCATTCATTTTGTAGATTAATTCCTACCATTTCTATGACAAAGGGTTTTGTTTAATTTAGGAAAAGTGTTCTGTCATTACCTATTATAATTGAGTGTGTGAGAAGTGGAGATACTAGAGTCATGTTTTTTATGCTGTTTTTACACATAATATTAATGCAGCTTTCAAGAGGCTATTTAGTTGGCAGTTTTTTCAGAAAACCGTTTCCTAAAACTTTTAGAAATAATTAAATGGGAACTAATTTAACTCAGGTTGGTGGCAGTGTGCGTCACAGAGGCACTTAACTGTGCAGTGTGCACAGTTAATGGACAACTGCAGATATAACACTGTGTGGGAGTACAACCAGAGGATAAACAGAGGTTGTATTAGCTACTTTGTATAAAGTGTACATTGAAAAAACATTGAAATATAGAAGCAAACAAACATAGGCTATACTATACGTATATCTGAAATGAACCTGAATCGGGAGTTGAATACAATCAGTGTACTGACTAGAAGTGACTGTAAGCTATACACTTTTTGTAAACTTCTGTGAATATATACTCACGGTGCACTAGCTGCCCATTCTGTGGCCACGCTGAAAATAATATCTGGTGTTTCTACACAGCCTGTCTCTGTAAAAGAACCTGGCTGTTACACACACAGAATGTATGCACACAACCATCTGGGGAATGGTTTAACTGTACTTAAACTGAAACTGATTTCAAGGGGCAGGGGCTTTGAAAAAAATACTTTATTGGATGAACCATTCTGTCTATCTGTAAGAACCACCATTGTTGTTTTCTGGTCACTGTTGCTATTGTCACACCTAAACCACGCCTATAGCTACCAGCACGATTCTGATTGGTCACAGGTTAGATCTACCGGACAGAATTAAAAGGATTGCTTGCCTCTCCAGATTCTCGCGGCGAAGGCAAACTGAGGCTATCTGTAAATGGGAAGACAAACAAAGTGGTGCAGACCACACCACACAACAAGCCTTGGCAATGCATGTCCAATGTGGTGGGTGGAGCAGCGTCATATAATAATAATAATAATATTATTATATGACTGTGGGGTGGAGCTTTTGAGGGAGAGGTGTTATTGTTTTGATCGAGTTCAAAAATCAACAATCTTGCAACAGCATGTTAAGATAAGTCTAAAAACATTTAAAAGCATTATCTAAATACTTATTTGAAATACTTAAATACTATACTTTAAATACCATAAGTACTGATATCATACTGTTGCCGTTTTGGTTGCAGCACCCCCAAAGATGGATGGATACAGGGATTTGCTGATCTGCTCTAATTCATCAACTACACCAAAATCAAGCTAGCAGAAGATTATGTCAATGCATCTTACATGAAACATTACAACAATTTGTTTCTGCAGTCTGGTGTAACATGAGAATGCATACCACCAGTAGAGATGGAGGTCAGCTCTGGAAGGGTTCAACAGAGGTTTCCGTGCTCTTTGAGCTTGCTTTGGTCTCACCTGCCAGACAAGAGGCTCCAGTTGGTCAGTGGAGGAAGCCAAGCAGATGGTCAGGGTGACGGTATGAGACGAGCAGGTGATGACACTGGCTCCCATCGCCCCCCGCATGGAGAAAGGCAGCATGGTGTAGACCACAAACACAATGAACAGGAAGAAGGACACCTGCAGGGGCCAGAACAGCCTCCAGTTAGGGTGGTTGGCTCCTGGCTGACCCCCAGCTTAACCCTCCCTTTGTCCTGTTTCAAACGTGCCAACCGCGGTACGTCATATGTCCGTGTTGTGGTTGGTGCCTTCTGCTGGCACAAAACACTAGTGCACTGGGTCATTTAGACCCAATGCACTAGCAGGAGGGTTAAAGGGCCTGTGCTGGTTGCACCTGGCCTGAGAAGCCCATCTGCATACTGTAATATAGTACTTGTGATTGTACTCACTGGAAGTCCCTTTGGATAAAAAGCACCTGCTAAATGACTAAATTGCAACTGTAATCTAAACACAGGAAATCAGGAAGTACAGGAAGAATTCTGGGTAATTTCTTTGAATGTGACAAAAAACAACCTGCAGGTAGTATCTTACATTTTATACACTAGCAATAATGTAGAATTCCATGAGAAAAAAAGTTATGTCCACAAATCAAAAATAAATGAAATAATTATAAAAGACAAGAACCTATAATTGCCAAGCTGTAACCCCACACAAGCACATGCATCATTGTTTTATGTGTTGTGTTATGTTCATGTTCCGTAGACACTGTGCAATGTGTCTATGTTTGATCTTTTGCTGAGGAAGGTTCCTTACACCTCAACCTCATGTCCTGTGCCTATTCACTTCCTGTCTGTCTCCAACTATTTCCTGTTTTGGTAGCTGTGATGTCCAGCGTGACAGCATGTCAAGGTCACATGGTGATGCCAAATGACCTTTGACTTTCCTGCCTCTCGTTTATTTCCTGTGTCTGTTAGATCCATCCAATCAGTTATTCTAATGCAATCCACTGACAGGTGCAGCTAATTGATTAGTTTGTCTTTAGATGGAGAGAGTTAGTGGCAGTACAAATCTAAGCACTGGTTAATTCTAGATAAGACCAAAGTATCTTGTACTTATTACAAAACACAAGCGCATGAGAAGAAACATGTTTGTTTTCTCCAAGTGGTTCACAGAAGGGATGGGGTCCTCACTACCCCTGAACCTTGAACACTGTACTGCTATTACATACAGCTATGATGTTGACAGCACAATCTAGTCACTGCACTGGGGTGGAAACTGCCATTCAATTAGCCTAAAAAGGGAAACTCGTAGTCTATCAAGAGAGAGGTATTTTGTGAAGACCCAGACTTCACGTATGGGTTGCTAGGGCAACAGCCTATATAAGTACCGGTAAGGATATGGGGTTGCTAGCACCTGAGATGTTGAGATCAAAGGCCCTGTATATTTTTAGTACCTTTAGTAACTTGTCTGAAGTTCATGGCAGGTGGAAAAGGGGTTTGTGCACACAAAACCTTCTTTGTGTTCTTCACAAATCAGTCACTTGTACAGTTATTTTACAATAAGCAATGTTTCTGGAAAATGTGAAAAAAAACAAATGGTTGCATTTTAATTGTAAAATATAGGTGTGGTAGAATACATTTGAATGTGTCATTTACAATTACATTTGTCCATACTTGCTTCACTGCCTATCACAGAACAATGTGATCATCACAGCTTACAAAATTGGAACCTTAATGAGATAGCTAAACACTGTGGTTAGTCGTTTAACTTTTAGACAACATAATCTTGTACCAAGAGGCAAACTCCAGTTAAGAAATTTGAATACAGCTATATTATTATTATTATTATTATTATTATTATTATTATTATTATTATTATTATTAGTAGTAGTAGTATTATTTTCTTTTAAAGTCATTTTAGAATAACATTAATTTTATCCTGCGGTTGCCACATCACACACACATACACAAATGATCTGCCCCCTAAATTCCAAACAACCTCTCAAAGGCACTGACTTTTATAAGAGAGCCAATTAAAGGTCCAGTTTGTTGAACTGGCTGAGGTGAATAAAGAGCTGCCTGGTCCAGCAGCCACACGGGTTACTTTGAGGCGACAGGATGAATTCTGAATCCAGACACACTGTCTGCCGTCAACCCTGTCTGTCTGTCTGGCTGGCTGTTTTGTGTTTTCCTGTTTTACTCTTACTGCTCACTCACAAGCCATTTTCCTGTAATCTCTCATCCTCCCTTTTACACTCCTCTCCTTATCTCTCCTTGTCCTACTGACACACTGAAGAAGATGGAGCCAGTGCATTAAACACCAACTTCAGCAAACAAAAATAAAATAATAATTAAGCCTACTATTCCTCTGAGTGTGAACCCCACCTCCTCTGAGAATGAAGACATGTAATTGTTTAAGCATGCATCTAGATTATACGCAGGCATGGCAACACACACACCCACACACACACACACACACACACACACACACACACACACACCTGGACAGATTGGGAGACAACTTGGTGAGTGTGGGGTACCAGCTGTAGCAGCCATACTCAATTTGCCTCCTGATAAGAGCTGCAGGCTCCAGAGAAATTGAATCAAGTCCAGCCAAAATCTGGTCCAACCAGAGGGCCGCAAAGACATTTTTATGTAAGACATATTGTCTTTCTTTCTTTTTTATTTCTTTTATTTTTGATAACATAAAAATACCTCCACCACAGGATAGACAGAGAGAGAGAGAGAGAGAGGGAGAGAGAGAGGGAGAGAGAGAGAGGGAGAGAGAGAGACAGAAAGAGGGAGAGAGAGAGAGAGAGGGCAAGAGAGAGGGAGAGAGAGAGAGAGAGAGGGAGAGAGAGGGAGAGAGAGAGAGAGAGAGAGGAAGAGAGAGGGAGAGAGAGAGAGAGAGGGAGAGAGAGAGAGAGAGATAGGGAGAGTGGGGGTGTTTGGGAGGAGCAAGGCAGAGTGGGAGGAGCTCAGACAACTGGTGGAGAGAACAGGCAGCACAATGGTGATGGATGTGCAGATGATCTAATGCTTTAGGAGTGTCTCCACAGCCGTGATTAAGGCCTGCCACACCAGGGAGCAAGAGTACGCACACACACACCTGTGCTCTCTCTCTCTTTCTCTCACTCTCTCTCTCTCTCTCTCTCGCTCTCTCTCTCTCTCTCTCTCTCTCTCTCTCTCTCTCTCTCTCTCTCTCTCTCACACACACACACACACACACACACACATACGTACACACACACATCTGTGCAGAGAGGAACACACATGCATACACAGGTGTTCTTGTTTTACAGCACTACACACTCAGACCCTGACAACAACAGGCATGTGCACATCTGCACACACTACTACACACACATATATATATACATATATACATACATACCTGGTCCCAGGGACAAAGTATGCCTCCGGAGAACATGAACAGGTAACCCATGGCAACCAAACACGCCCATATAAGGAGGGAGAAGAGGCGGAGCATCCTCTTGAAAATGGACTCAATGCAGACGAGGATGAAGATGGAGAGGAAGAGGAAAAGAGTGCTGGGAACAGTGATGAGGAAGGCCAGGTGTTCCTCCATCTCCTGGAGAGACATACATGTTGATGTAAACATATAGTGTACATATCCAGATATATGTAGCTATTACATATAGTTGTATATATATATCTGTATATACTTATATACTGTCTTTATACTGTATATGTCCTGTATATATACAGTATAAGTATATACCCAGGTACATATGTAGATATATGTAAATATTGTGGTATAGACCTGTGCCATGTGTGAACAGGGCCTATTCATGTGATGTATAGAGTGTGTTGAAGATATACAGATCCAGTATACATGTAAACATAGATCTATAGATATTGATATACACAGATGTCCTAGCTACCCACAGACATATGCACCCACACCACACAAACACACACTCACACACACACACACACACACACAACTACAGTGAACAGAGAATGTGCTACAGTGTCACTTCTTCTCTCACACCGTCAGTCTCCACGTCAGCATTTACAAGTTGTCAAGTCACGCACACACACACAGGGACACACTCTCACCTACATGCACACAGACTCTATCACTCTTGTTGGTGCACCTCACATTGTCAGCCTCAGGAGGACTTTCCTGCTGTTTGTCAAGATAGTGTTAGAGAATTATGTATTGTCACACTTCACCCAGCTAGCAGATAGCTGATCTTCTCATCAGCTATTCTTTAAGCACAGGACTCACTGCTATGAATGATGAACGTGGCAGCAATCTCATTTTCAGCTTTCAGGAAATGTGCCATTGCAAACCATCATGTCAAACTTCTACAAATCTCCTTTAACCAAACCTGATTAAAAGTCTTATACCCCAAGGTATGTTGTCATGGTTACGTCATAGTTCAGACCTAAACTGTCTGTTCTAAGGCTAAACTGCATTGTGTCAGAAACTCTGGTAGATAGTGTGTCTTTGGTATGCAAATCAGCTGTGTCATTTAAAATAGTATTCTTTACAGTAAGGTAATTTTACAGTAGTAGAAGCTATTGTTTAAAGAAACGTACAGTGCAATAGGAAGTATTAAGGAGTAGGTATTGGTTAAGAAAAAATCAAATGTATTACATATGTAGTGAATAGGGGATGTGATAGAATATATTTTCCATGGCTGTCGTCTTGTGAGAAATGTAGTATGGACATTAGAGGTAATCTGTCATGAAATCTGAGTAAACTGACTGTTTCACTTTCCACACACACAAATGCTTGTGTGTGTGTGGTTTCACAGATGAGAGGTCATATGTTTGATGCCCAGCATGCCCAATCCACTTGACAAGTTACAAATTGGATAGCTATTACTGTAGTATGCAAGCACACGACTTACAGGAACACACAGACGCACATATACATACACACATACTGTATATACACACACACACACACGCACACACACACAGGAGAATCCTGATGCAGTCTGTCTCTTTGCCATGTTTAGACAATGTAAAGGTTGAATGTGAAATCTATAAGTCCCCTCAGGAAGAAGGAAGATTAGTCTGGTCTGCACAGTTTATATCAATACCTTGAAGGGCTTGATAATAATACCCAATACAAACCGCTCACACATCTGCTATAATCACATTCCTTGCGTCTTTCAGCAGCTGTGAGCGTAAGCACTGTATAACTGATCGAACAGCATCCCATTCCCCAGTAAAACTGTCCATATATGTGGTAACAAGGCTTTGTTTCACTTCCAGCCCCCTGTGCTGATTTTCACTTCGTCTTGCAACGGGAATTTCACAAATCATCTGAAGCCAGCGCAGTTCACTCTGGCTCACGTCAGTGGCTCAGTGATTTTACAATAGTCTACAGGCTCAATCGATATTGCAGGGTACTTGAGACTATCTTGCCAAATCTTAAAGAAAGACAGAGCGATATCAGTATGAGTCAGTCTGTGGCCAGACTCACACATCCTTTAAACCCCAAGCAGGCATTTAGGAAGACTGCAGTCTCAGCACATGCCAGTTCATGCACGGGTCAAACATACGTTTGAGATAATCTGTTCAGCAGGACAAACTGATGAAATAACCTCTTTGGCTTCCTGTTTATCTGACAAAAGGTTTGAGAGTCATTTGGACTTTTGAATTCTTTAAAAAACCTGCCACTTCGGCACATTTCTCAGTGCAACCCATTTAAACCCATTTGAGCTCATTTAAAGCCATTTTTCCCACGTGGCACAAAGATGGAGAGGGGAGTCTGTCTGGCTTAATGGACCGCATTGTCAACAAGAACAATTACCCCCCTCCCTTTAACTCCTGATGGCTGAGCCGACTATTATACTGGGAGAATAGACAGCTGGAGACACACAGAGAGAGAGAGAGAGAGAGGGGAGAGGAAATGCTTGCTGTGATCTTTGACTCACTCTTTGAGAAAGAGAGAGTCTTCCTTTGCAGTTTTGGGTTTCTCAAACATCCATTAATCGACTTTTAACTGAATTAAACTCAGACAGGATCTTTTATTAATGTAACACATGTCCATTGTGAGTTAATTATAATGTCATCAACATATGCACTTTCTATGTTCAGGATGCTGTTCAATATTTATCATCTGCTTTCATTGTAAAAACCACATTAATTAAACTGGGGTCACATTGGGGGTTATGTCATATACTAATAGCAACTGATGCTTTATAAACAAAATGTAAATACAGAATCCATCAGCAACTATTACTCAGGTGATAAAAACATGAAATAGTGTGTCTGGTGTGTGTCAACAGCATGATTCATTTAGCAGACACACACACACACACACACACACGTGTGTCTGCGGTGTGTTTCCAGCTAATTGATCTGGAATGAACTGTCAAATGACTCTCCAAATGTCATTGGTGGAAGTTATTAACAGCCTCGCGCACATTAGCATGTGTACACAAGCATGCAAATAGACGTGCATGAACATGCAAGAATGCATGCATGCACAATACAAGCACACACACACACACACACACACACACACACATACACAAACACACACACAGAGGCTCATATCAATAAAGCATGTTGAGACCTTTAGAAAGAACAAGTTGAATTATATTTTCTCTGAATGTTCAAGATAACTTTTAGAAGGAAATGAGGGATTTCCTGAAGCACGCCCCAAACACACACAAACAACACGAGCATTGGTAGAGGGGGGTAGGCACACAGACACACAATCACATGCACATATACACACACACACACAAAGGGGGTTATGTATAAAACAGGGCACATACATTCACACAAGGCGGAGATTAGAGTGATTAAAGCGTGCCTGACATTTTGGGAGCATTAGTGATGCTTTGTTGGGTTCCTTGCAGCCTGGTGATAAAGCCAGAGGTCTAACATCAACATCCTCTGGTGTGGCCAGTACAACCTTGCCCCCCCGCTGCTTCCCCAGGCTAAACCTTTATTCCTCCAATTCTTCTCTGACTAATGCTGTTAACAGACACGCCCAAGAAGACAGGACAACGGCTATAAAATAAATGGACCCCCGTCCCAATGCCAAGAACAAATTAGAAAATGAATTCACCGCTGAATAATGATTTGGGACAGACGCCGTGATTTATGGGAGAGAGAGAGCAGTAGGACAGGGAGGGCGGCCTTGTGGCTCATCGCCTCCCAAAGGGATGTTGAAATTGATTTGTCTTGAGCAGGAGTTGAGAGATGGATTGAGGTTGGACGAAAGTACCTGTCCATTAAACTCTGCTGATTCTAATACAAATGACTGTAACACTGACGGCCAGCAAAACTCAAACCAGCTGGAGACAACATGATGCACACACACACAGACACACACACACACACACACACACACACACACACACAGAGACACACACACACAGGTACACCATGTATGTGTGTAGAGAAGCACAACAAAGAGCAAGATAAGTGTGTATTTCATTACACAAAGATAGACCTCATGTGTGTGGAGACACTACACACACACACACACACACACACACACACACAGGGCTGAGAGATACCCTCAACAATCCGGACCCAGTTTGGAGTGTAACCCTCCCGCTGTCCTAAGGTTTTCAGCAGACTACCAGCAGAGGGAGCCAACCGCGAAATGTCCGTGTTGCGGTTGGCACACGCTGCTGGCGAGTGCACCGGGACATTTTTAGTCATAGGACAGCAGGAGGGTTAAGTACCACTGATGTACTACAAACACACACGCGCACACACGCACACACACACAGGCACACACACGCGAACACACACACATACAGGCACACACACGCGAACACACACACATACAGGCACACACACGCGAAAACACACACATACACGCACACACACGGGCACACACACACATACACGCACACACACGCGCACACACACACACACACACACACACGCACACACACACTCTCTCACTCACACACACACACACACACACGCACTCTCACTCACACACACACATGCACACACACACTCTCTCACTCACACACACATGCACACACACACACACACACACACACACAAAAGGAATTAAATCATGGACTCTTTAATTTTTGTATTTTTATTTATAAGTTCAATGATGTGATAATTAGAATTTAGTGCATGGAGCCAGTGGTGAAATTACAGCTTTTGAGAAAATGTGCTTCATTCTGAAATTCTCTTCGTTCTGAGTCCAATTATGTGCAGCTGAAATGGCTTTGGGGGAGCACACAACTTTGGGGCGATAAACTGACACACAAAAAAATACAAATAAAAAATAAGAAAAAACAAAAAAAGTTTGAGAAATAAGTTTTCTTTTTCAGATAAACAGAATTTGAAACTGTACGGCTACACTTCCATTTGCGTTAAACGTAATTACTCTACCTAAATATTTTGGTTTGCCTTTGGATAATGAAGGATATGCTTTTAAATATATGCCTTATTTTAGAATTCACTTTTAAAATGACACATGAAATACAAACCTCAAAACAGATTTTAAATGACACACGATTCTTAAAATGCATCAGTTTCTGTTTACAGTACACAGTCAGATTCTCACATTGGTTTCATTTTTCATCAAGCCAGTATAATTAGTGCTAACTAAAATCAGAAGTGGAGTTCGGTCGGTGGGTAGGGGGGGTTGTGCGTGTGTGTGTGTGTGCGTGCGTGTGTGTGTGTGTCATGTGTGGGGGGGGGGGGTAATGAGGAGAAAATGTTTTTTTCTCTCTCTCTCTCCCTCCTCTCTCCCTCAGACAGACTATTACTGGGCTACCCTTGATTGACGCGGCGTTAACGGTTCGGCCAAATCGAGGCAGATCCAACAACTTAGGCCGACCGGCGGCATGCGTTGCCGCCCCCGTCATGCAAATTGCGCCCCGGCAACCCCGTTGACTATGATTAATGAGCCTCGGCTGCGGCCTTTGTTTCCGTGTGCAGCCGTTTAGTGTGAAACACAGACCCAAAATATTATCAATCCCCTATTAATCCAGTAAAGGTCCTTACAATGCAGGTATTGTTTAGAGCATTTTTCAACCCAGAGGTGTGTGTGTGTGTGTGTGTGTGTGTGTGTGTGTGTGTGTGTGTGTGTGTGTTTGTGTGTTTGTGCTTGTTTTGGGGTAGAGCAGAATTGCATTTAATTACAAGCACCCCCACCCCACTAATTAAATTCATTAAAGGATAATAAAATAAATGGAAGAAAACAGCTTTGAAAGCCGGGGAGAAACACATGTGTCTTGTCTCCCTTGATGTAAAATATGGATGTGGGAGTTTCGGGGGCCGCCATGCTGATTCAGGAGGGAATGTACGAATCTGATACCTTGCTAATACTACAGGCATTTCCTGGTTATGGCTTGCCTCATGTTTAAATTGTGATTTCACTGTCTTTTTTTTAAAGCAAAGAACCCCAGAGTCCCTGAATGTTGAAGAGCAAAATCTGCGGGGTGCTGAAGTGAGGTCACTAACTTCCCCCAAAAAAAACATTTAAAAAAGGAAAAGAAACCTTATGACAGCACTGCTATCCACCGCGAGAAAATGCCCCCTTTGTATGACGAGTAATAATCCTGCATACGTTTAGGAAGGACCAATCTGCGAGGGGACGGGCAGTTTGCAATTTCTTTAAATGGCGTGATGTGTAAAGGATATGATGCAACCTTCAAACCACAAATCTTCAGATTCAACACAGTCCGCAGATACTATGGACTAAAACCTCCCCCCCTCACACCACACAGATTATCTACCCTCCACACCTCTGCACTACAGAAATGTACAGTAAATGTGTCCAAGGCGTTAAGGTATACACACACACACACACACACACACAGTACCATTAGTAGCGCAGTGCTTAGCACTACAATGGCGCGCCAAGAGCACTGGAGCACCAGAGTGGCTTCTGAGAGGCATCACAGAGGGGACGTCCTTTGTGCACTGCTCTCCCGCTGTGCGTGGGGCTTCACAGCTGGTTAAAGACACTGCATTTGCTGCTGTGCACACACAGCCTCCCCAGCAGTCCTCTGCTCTCCACGGCCATCCTTCCTGCACTAAACACACCACATACTGTACAGTGGCTCGCTCTCTCTCTCTCTCTCTCCCTCTGTCTCTCTCTCTCTCTCTCATGGCTTTCCATCATTGTCGACTGTGGCTCTCTCTCTCCCTCTCTCACATTCACACAGACACACACACACACACACTGAGTAGTGTGTATGTATCCACGTTTGTGCACAGGTATGTGTGCACCACTCCCCCCTCCCCAACACACACACACACACACACACACACTCTGAAGCCTATAGCCTTTGGAGCCATTACAGTACACTGCCTTTTCACAAACCCTTCTCTGATTTTTATCTTTTTATACCATCACATTACAGTGATCCCTTTCCCCATTTTACACATGCCACCCATCACCCCCCACCCCCCTCCACCAGACCCCCCCCCCCTCCCGGACCTTTGATACCTAGACGAGTAAACGTCTCCCTCTGCCCCTGACCTCGGCCCTTTGTACCAATCAGACCGGGCTGCCTCGGAGCCTGTGATCTTATCTGGCTCGGCCAATCCCGGCACACTGCTCTCTTTTGTAGCGACCGCAGAGGGCCGAGCCCTTTCAGACCCGGCGGATTGCTCTGGCGAACACACAGCCCCCGGATCCCTGCTCATCACACACACACACTCACTCACGCACGCACACACGCACGCACACAGCCCAATAACAAAGGGCTCTATTTTCTGACGCACCACAGGTCAGACACACTGAGCTCTCCTGCCCACACAGGCACTTTGTTCATCGCACAGCAGGAGAAGGCAAAGATATTGTTGTCACAAAGTGTACAACTCTGGAATAGAGTTGTTGTGTTTGTTTTGTTTCAGGAGACGTGTGGTTTGGCAGATAATTGACAATGAATGGATTTGTGTTATAGTGCAAGCTGATCGTTTGTAAAAGATGTAAAAAGACTTACCGTGAAATAACCTAGTGGCCTAGATGTTAATCTTCTCCTGTAAGCTACTGGAAAAGAGACCACAATAAAGAAAACATTTTAGGGCAGGCTCAGCTTTGATAGCATTCAGACTAATTACACAATGTTAACATAAACATATTAAAATGGATAGCCTACAGTATTTGGTTAAAAGTCCTTCAGAACTTATTATGTGTTATTTACATATACAAGCCACAAAGTTTCATAAATCCGATCCAAAGTAATAATATAGACTACTTTTAGACCTATTAGCCTCATTTCCACCTTAATTTAAGCACTTAAGAGTTTAACAATATTGGGCCATGCAGTGCCTTATTTGTTTTCTAGATATGCCTGATCCATTTGGCAGAGACGGCTTAAATGGCTATACCGGTTAGAGATTCGTTACTTAATTATTGCAGTGCATATTGTGAACGGCGCATTCTTACTTGTTAATTACAAAAAATATCTAGTCCATATTTATTTACAGTCTCTGGAGTAGGCTTACTTTTATTTTCAATATAACCTAACAGGCATACATACTGTAATAAACGCTCAAAAACATATGTGTGGTTCTAAATTAAACGTAATTCTGATAACGTGTAAACATGTTTTTTCACCACAATCTGAAGAACAACGAAATAATTACACAGGTAGCCTTAGCCTACATTTAAACGTACGTCATCCCAAATGTAGGTATACTGTAGCTACTGTATATCTCAAATATTTCATGAATGATGTATGAATTTAGCCTTGGGGATCACTAAAGTGTTCTCTTATCTTGTATGAAAAAAAACAACAACTAAAAAACAAATCAGAGCTCAAATAAAATATATATTTTTAAAGAACGTGAACTGACGCATAGGCTATAACAATCAGAAACAACACATTTACAAATGCACAAACATAAAGAAGACGAAGTTCGATTTTTAAGCTGTCGTATGTGTGCAAACCTGATGTGGATAGATGTGCGGAGTGTAGAGTGCAGCAAAATGGATTATGTGCGTGCTCATCTTGATGCGTGCCTTTGACAGAACCTGCTCAAAGCGAGAACACAAGACACAGCTGCCCTACCAAGCCGTGCAGCATGTTTTGCCAAGACGTCGCCTTCGATCTCATTTGTAACCAATTGTATTTCGTTTTAGTCAACTCCAAAGTGCAGGTAGCCAATCAGCGCACGGCTTATACAAAAGCCTGTCCTTTAACTTCCTCGCGGGAAGCTACCAGGAAATCTTACCCGTATCTTGTGTTTCTGGTAAATACATATATTTAATGAATGATTCACATCGCAAAAACGTATCTGAAAGTTGCATGTGCATGCGTACTTACTGTGATATTATGAAAATATAACGTTGCGATGTGCATGTCGTATAAACAGGAGCGCAACGATAAACATGATATAAAGCTAAGTGGCATTAGCCAAGCAGCTCTCGCTACAAGTCCAGCTGTTTGTAACAGCTGGGCGCTGTACTAGTACGTCAGCTGGCAAGTTGTACAGCTCCAAACACAACAACAGCTACTGTGTTGTAAATGTGTACAGATCCATAGCTGATCAAAGGAAGATGAGGCTGTCCAGAGCTGAATATAAAGAGATAGTGAGATGCATCGAGCAATTGAGGCCTACCCGTCAGTGCATGAAGATATTAAAGGAAAGGTTTCCAAAGTAAGTATATGGCTTATTGAGTGTTAATAGCGCCATATTAACGTGTGTGATCTCGCACTATATTTCTCCCGCTCACTGAGAGAGAGGGAGCGGGAGAGGGAGAGGGAGGGAGAGGTAGGGGTTGAGGTAAATACAATTATGAATGTTGTGTATGGGTGGTTGAGGGAGTGCTGCTTATGGAGGATATGGACAGATGTTGATTATTATTTACTAACTAACTACCTATTAATACATTTCCATTTCTCAGTATAATTATGGATGAATTAGTTTACATTTGGATTGATTGATTAAGATTGTGTATGTTCGATAGTGATTGTTATTATGTTTGTGTAGGGTGTGTTGATATGGTCTGAAATTAATATAATTATTTTAAATATTTTGAAGATATTGCTAAGATTACTGCATTGGCCATATACAGTATATTGGATTGTCAATGTTTTTGTCAAGGGTTTTGGTTCATCTGATGTAGTGTTGTAAAGATGTAAACTTGTAAAAATATTAAAGATCAAACCTGTCAACCATGTTTTTTAACAATGTTCTAGGTCATGACATGTTTGACAGGTCCACTTAATAAAGGAATTAAGCTGCAAGCAATTTCTTGATACATTTTATTGGAGAAGCTACGCAAATATTCTTATTCTTGTTATGTTATTAGGCTACAGTACAAACCGTAATTATTTCCCACCCCTATTATTTTAAAAGTGTGCCCACAGTTTATATTGCCCCCTCCCCTTTTCATAAATCGAAGCGTCGGGTTAATGGTTGTGTTTGCGTTTCTCCTTGACACAGAGGGCCTTCTCTTTATTGAATGTAACCCCCTGTAATCCCCCAAGGCTTGCAGGACACCGCGACTGATCCTGTCGAGGTCACTTGCAAAGTCGCATGTAGCTTCCTACTTCTATTTTGCCCTAATCGCCACTCTAGAAGGAGCTACCGGGGTCCCCATAGGGGATGTGGGCTACCTTGGGTGTGCCTTTGTTCTCATGCTGTCAGCAGTTTGCAGAATATGTTATGCGTGCAGAGTGCATCCAGTGCCCTGCATATGCGGACACTTGGTTTTCCCCGAATACGAGTAACGCCACATATTGCAGAAGTATTTCTGTTTTCTAATCTAAACAGTCCTTGATGTACTGTTAAGTCTACCGTTCCAGAAGAAATGTGGCAGTACGAGTATTAATTAAAAGAAAACATCGGGCTCTCTCCCGGAGGTGGCGGGGCTTTTGTGTAGTCCTGCTGGTTATTGTTATTATTTCGTTTGCCATAGCCAATCTCGGGGAAGGCCCCTGCTCTTTAAATCCCTGAGTCTCGTCACTGAGCCTGACAGGCAGGCACAGCAGCAGTGTTTTCACAGCCTGCGAAATGATTCTGGTTGTCCAATCAGCTGAGCCGGGGCTCTGGAGGGTTAGTGATTGGACTGGCAGGAAATCAGGCTCTTAAGACATAACACATCGACTAGGCCATCCATCATCTCTTAGCATGCGCCCAGGCACGGCAGTCAACCAGCACCCCCCCCCGCCTGTCCCCTCAGACCATGTGGGAGCCCTGCCACTGCGTAAATATTGGCCAGGCTCGGGCTGGCAGGCTGGGTTGGTGTGGAGGGTGGAGTGTGTGTGTGTGTGTGTGTGTGTGATAAGAGTAAATGACTGCATAATGACTTTTTTCTCTCTGGGGTGCTCTAAAGTCTAAGTGGATGCAAACGGTGTATAACAGACATATTGTTTGGCAGCAGTGGGGAATGCTTACCTCTTCGTATCCCAGATGCCTCTGCTTCAGACCTGCCAGCAGAGATCAGGACTGTTAGGCATTGGTCATGTGTTTTGTACCTAAACTATACACGATAATAATGCACATCAAACAGTTTTAATAGTTACTTTCAAAGGGCAGCAATTAATGTGAATATATTTAAAAAGCAATTTGAAAACAAACAAGAAAACACTATTTCTCCACACTGTGTCTGTTCAGTTGTATTGATATTATATTATTATAGCACTGAGAGGTTTGTTCTCACGCTGAGACATCCACGTGGTTACCATGGCGATGGTGTGCGGGGTATAGGATCGGATAGTAGGAGCCAGGTGCAAACAGGATAATTAAAAAGAACGCTTTTTTGTTCAAAGCACGTGAGCAAACACACACCACGTCTTGGATTTAGGGCAGGTTGGAAGATACTACTGTTGGCAATGAGAAATAGGTTTTAGTCAGGTGGACTCCAGACAGTCTTGTGAGCATTCAGATTGAGAAAGTTAAGTTTACAAAAAAGAGCATAGTGCATGTCAGGTTAAAATACCCTTACGGTAAAGTGTTGTGAGTCTAATGGGAGCTGGAAAGTGGAGCAGATGCATTCAGAGAGAGAGAGAGAGAGAGAGAAAAAATTAGAAAAATAGAATAAGAGCGGTGAGAAGGGAGAACAAGTTTGGCAGGCTTAAAAGCCTAAACAAAGACTTGGTATCCTACCGCAGCGGATCAATGTGACAAATGTTTAATTGTATCTATTACTTAACTGACACGGTTTTCTATTCTGTTGCACCCGCCTCTTTAATGTACTTTGTATCTCAATCTGTTCTCAGCATTAACTTGAGCATCCCTTTGATTGTTTGCTTTTTTAAGAAATATTTATGATAATACTTAATCACTAGATCCTCACAATGATTGTTTGGTATTACATAATCACTTGTTTGTGATTTGTAATGAACATGACA
>JAODUG010000015.1:1495213-1505806 GCA_027564795.1 Aphredoderus sayanus | reverse complement strand
ATTGTGCCACCCGATGGTGCCACCTGATTGTGTCTGGCTGTGTCATTCTCTTTATTGTCATTGCTGTGTGTATTTATTTCTTTATATTTTGTGAAACAAGGTACAAGCAACTAACAGTACTGTACATGTATGCTGTCCTTCTGTCCTGTCCTAAGTGAAATGCAATATTTGCAATTTAAGACGTACCCTACATTTTTATTGTTTCATGGATTAGTATAGGATGGCTAATTCAAATTGTTTCCTCCATTTGTTTGCTCGCTTTCTTAAAAATAATAATGCATAATCAAAAAGTATGTCTTTCAATCTAAGCCATAAGGAAAATACATTTTGCTGCATATTTTAATGTTGTTAATTGTGACTCTTGTAGCTCATCTATTATTATAAGGATCTAAAAGCTTAAGTTTCAACAGCAAACACATTGAAGATCAAATACATTGATTAGGCGTAGTTGTGGAGCCACAATATTACTTAATATATTAGTGTCATTGATCTATACATTCATAATGGGCATTAAAAATCCTTGCATTATATCAAGCAGGGTGGTAGATAAATGCCATTGGAAATGTAATGCTACTGTTCACCAGGCAAAAAGATTAGGCTAAATCCCTGCAGTAATACTGTGAGCATGGCTCCATATACAGTAGCATGAATGAGTGTGCAATGCCTTGGAGAGCCCAGGTTGAACATACATTAACATGTAACCTGAAACAACTTACTATTAATGTCTGTTAAACAGAAGAATAGTCACATGCTACTTATGACAGACTTTAGAACAAAACAACCACTAGTTTTCATCCAGTCAGCTACACACACATCGTCATTCCCCTATGTTGTTATCCCTTTAAAATCTTATTTGGCCTTATTTTGGTAATTGTTGTTTTTTGATGTTAGCAAAATACCGACTGGGCTATAGAAATCGGGGTGGTGCTGACAAAAGACCCCAGATCTTTACTGTTTGAAACGGATATGTTTTTCTAGATATTAAGAGCATTTTATGTCCCTTTTAAAGTTAACAGGGTAAAGATTTAGCAATTAGGCAGTAATCACGCTCATTATAGAGAGTAATCCATTTAAAACCTAACAGATGTCAGTTGGGATACGGTGGTGGGCTCGCTCCAACAATAACTCTGTAATGTTGTTGAAATGCTCAGGTGCAAGGTTGAAGTGGGAAAAGGCGTTTTTTTTTCTTCTTCTTCTTTTTTTTCTTCCCTTAAGTGTCCACATGTTGACAGTTGACCATTTAATGGCCCACTTAATTGCAGTGGCCCCTCAGTCCCTTACATATCATTGTAAATTAATGTCGAGCCAGCGATGGATTCCCAGAGACTTATTTTCAACGTTTTGTTTTCTTCTGTTTTTGTAACTTTGCTATATGCTGTCTGGCCGATAGTAGCCAGAGATGCTGAATTGTTGGGCATTAGCCATTCCATAGCCAGAGCAGTAAAACTGTTTACAACTGACATCTGGAGAAGCTAACTCTGGCTTTAGTGGGGTGCACTCCCTCTAAAATGCTAAACTATCTCAGTGGTGAAGTGCTTTTATTAAGCTGTGGCTCAGAAATCGAGACAGAAATCAATGCTAGAGAATCTTCCAGCTTTGTTTACATGTCACATGGTCATTTCATGGTTCCCAATGATTGATGAGGAAGACGTATATAGACTAAATTTTTCAATGTAGATAGGAAGCTAGGGCTTCTAGTCGGTATTTACATAACTGTTCTCAGGTGACTTGTAAAGAGAAGTCCATTAAATTTAACAATCATATGTACTGAGAGCAGTAGGCCTACAGTGAGATAAAAAAACTACTGGAGACATGCATAGACCTGCGCATGTGCACTTATCGCTTGCCTGTTGACATAGGTTGGATGCAGAAGGTCCAATTAAAGCAAGCTCAGGCGCTGCTTTCACAATTTTCAATTCAAAGGGATGCGAATGGGCTTGGGGACGAGGCATTAAAGAGGCTGTGAATCCCTGTTGGAAACTCCTGTTTTCCAGGTTTGCCTCTCTGCCAGGTGTTTGACATTGACTAGAGCTGGAGATGAATGTAGCTTATGGCATCCCATGGAATTGACCGACTCCTGGGAGTTACCGCTTCCTGCAGTGAAAGTTTCCATTTTCAAAGCACATCGGTTGCAGTGGGAGGCTTCCCAGAACATCCCGTATGCCAGCGCTGACAGCGAGATGGGCAAACTTTCTCCTAGCCATGTACCCCCGACTAGACACAACACCACAAATACACACCCACCCTGCTCCCGAAGGAGCGCTTCCTCCTTGCTAACAAATTGTATTTCAATATGTTGCAGCAGTGTGCTGTGCTAATGGAAGTGAACCCGATCAATTATTAACTCAAAAGTACCTTTTTCCTTCATCGTTTTGTTTCTTTTAGGCATTATTACATGTGTTTTTCCAACATGCATACGGATTGTGTTCAGGCGAACAATTGTAGAAAGAAGAAGAAGAAGATCGATTGGAGGGAAAATGATCCACAGCTAGCTAGCTGGCTAGCTACTATCCATAATTCTCTCATCGCTCGTACCACACACAACCTCCCCCTTTTCTCCCACCCTGAAGACCATCAAGGCAGGAATCCTTTGTTGGAGGTGTTCATCTGGAACAACTTTGCCACACTTGTTTTCATGTTCTTTTAGATTACAGGGCAGCTGGCCCTAGCTTTGAAGCACCCCCTCCCCACCCCTCCCAAACCGCCCATTCTCCCTTTGTCTCTGTGCTAGGCACTCTGGTAATTAACTTTGTCCTTCTTTTATTTGTTCCAGTCACTCGCAGTCCACTCTTCTGAGCATCTTCTCCCTGGAGTACCAGGTTAGAACTTTTCTTTCCATTGTGAGCCCTGACAGGTGCCTAATTGAATGATGAATGTCCCTTTATTTCTTTGTAATTGAACTGCCAGCTCTCTGATTGGTTTGGAGGATGCCTTCCCCCCTCTCCCCCACGCCATCACCACCCCACTTTAGCCCCCCCCCCCATCTCTCTTTCTCTCTCACACACACACACACACACACACACACACACCTCCACCTCAAGCTCACACTGAGGGCTCCTCACACCAAGTCTCAGTGGATGTCTGCCAAGGCTTTCCCATCCATCTGTCTAATAATATCTAGACTCTGCTTATTTGGTGGACCTGTAATAAATTATGCTAAACCATTATTATTCTGACAATAATAATTTCCCCGTGTAGTGCGGCTGCGTGTGCTAAATGTTTGCTGACTCGCACTGTCACTGCCGCTTTCCACGGCTGACAGCGGAGGATGATAAATGGCTGCCGCCGCCAGTGGCAGAAGGCAGCACAGGCAGAAAATGGAGTCATTTATCATCCGTCTGACAGGTGTCACTCACGCCGGCCGTCTCTGTGGAATTGCAATCTTTCTTTTTTTCTTTTTTTTTCTTTCTTTTTTTTCTTTTTTTTTCTTCTTTTTTTCGTGCCACGGTGGTTTTTAAATAAGCCATTTTTCAACCAATCCTCTTGCTCGCAATCCGCTGTTTACCCCGCTCACCTCCACCACAGTTTAAGATGGCAATTGAATTGCATGGAAATATGTTGTCGGGGGTGCTGGATGCGGAATGGGGTCATTGTTTGATCGAAAAGGGGGAAATGAATACAGGTTGGAGTAGTGGGGGTGGGAGGGGGGTGGTGGTTGAACAAGGTTGCCTTGACTGACTTTGACCCAGGGCAAACTTATTGAAATTAAATTACCATGACCCAGGCTCTCTCGTATACAATAGCATGTATATACTGTACACTCCAGAGACTCTCTCTTTATACATGTTGTTGGGGAAATGCGGTGGTGAAGGCAATATGAATTGTTATTTGGCATTTTGTATTAGGGTTATGATTTTATCTAATTTAAATGTTAACTAATTAATAATAGATTTTCATGATGACAGAAAAGAACAAAGAGAACCATCTTCAGACACCACGCACCCGAGGTTATGGAGAGCCACTACCAGAGGTACTCCAATAATTATATATGGCTATTATCTTTCCCCCTTCCCCCCCATCTCTTTCTCTCTACATGTTTTTCTCTGTCCGTATACCGTTCTTTTGTTTGAGGGGCAGTAGGAATACGAGAGGTGGTACTGTAGGTGGGCCGCCATGACAGATATAATCTTTTCTAAACAAATCGTCAGCCCCTCCATCGTCCCACCCATTCAGGATTTCTTCCAGACACCCCCGCTTGCACCTGCTAAGGCCTTCACAAAGCTAGGGCTCTGTTTTCCATGGCGAGACGAAGCCGCGGCCTACCCAAACAAACAGCAGTTGGACATTTGCCTCACACAGGCTTATGATGGGCTGATTAGCTGTAATTCAATGGAAACAAGTAAATAAAGAAGAAGGGGGGGAAAAAACAGGCCTTGGTGGGAGAAGGCTTCTTTGCATATAGCAATTAGCTTTTATCTATCATATTAAGCCATTGTTTAGTGGAAACAAGCCTGGCTAATGCACTTCTAATCCACTTAGTACAACAAACCTTGGAGATGATCTGGGGAAGATCTGAGGGGAGAGGCAGGGTTAGCTGGCGAGGGAAAAAAGGCTTTTTGGGCGGCAGGGGTTAACTAACCATCATCTGCTTGTCTGGCTGCAAGGAAATCTGAAGCTCTCTGAGCAGCGCTGCTTTAACCGCAGCAAGCCTGCCATATGCCACCTAAGGCAAAGTCATCAGGGACATTAACATGTCCCGGCTGGCCTGATTCAGTCCTTTTCTCCCCCTCTGTCTGCCTGCCTGGGCCGTGTTGTCTCACCACAGTGGTTGTTTTTCTGTTGTTCTAACGAAGGTATCTGAGTGAGGCCAAGGCACGTCCCTCTGCCCCCATTCTGCTGGAGCTGGCCAATGAGGTAATGCCCTAAAGTCGAGGTTTATTTTTTTCACCTCCTAATGCTATTTCATATACTTTTTTTAAATTATATATACAGTATATTGCACAAATTTTACATCTACAGTTCATAAATGTTGTATTTTATATTTATAATCTGCATTTCGACTGCAGAATATAGCAAACTTCCCTAACCTCTGATATAATAAAATCATAATCTAGAGTCTTTCAATTTGAAGGTTTGCGTCTGTATGGTTTTGATTGTTCCCTCCTTGTCTGCTAGTGATTATGAAAATTGGTCAAATAGTTTGCTCTATTATCAATTATTTAATATAATTATAGCTCTCACCTCCTTTTTTAGCAGATGTGAAAATACGTTGGCGTTTTCTTATGTCATTTTCTAAATTGGCACGCAGTTTGTGCAAACTGCGGACAGGTGATGGCAGGGTTACTGGTCAATACCTCGCTTTATTCAGTTGCTGACAAGTTTGTATTATTTTGTTAAATATATCTTACTAAGCCATATTACATTATTAAGTACAATGTGTAGTACGGGTTCTGAACACATCAATGTTACAGTCATTATGACCTCGTCTCATAAATGTTTTAACTAGTGTCTTCTTGTGCATGTTGCAGCTAGTCAGCCAATTAACTTCCAGTAAGTCCGGGTGTCAAATAACATCAGGTTAGCCTTTAAAGAAGATAGTTTCACCCCCCTGTCCATTTTAATGGAGTAGCTAACGCTAAAGCTGTTATTAGTTGTAGATGTATTTTTATTCATATAGGTTAATTTCCAAGTTTAAAATGCATGTTTAATATGTTTTGTCATAATGTTAAAAATCTAGTCTTTTGTCAGAATTTCATTAAGATTTGCATTTTTTCCCCCACGTCTTTTAGTTGGATGAGTGACCTTTTTAAATTTAATTTGCTTTAGGTAAAATCTTATTTTTGCGTCTATCAGACAATGAGATTCTATGATTTAGAAATGTACATTTTTAATG
This sequence comes from Aphredoderus sayanus, assembly GCA_027564795.1. NCBI lineage: Eukaryota > Metazoa > Chordata > Actinopteri > Percopsiformes > Aphredoderidae > Aphredoderus > Aphredoderus sayanus. The sequence goes on along the minus strand of JAODUG010000015.1, from coordinate 1,499,973 downwards.
GGTAAGATGCAACAGTAGCACCTCAACCCCAACTGACAATATTCATTCTACATAGAATTTATGTCATTTTTCTGTCGCTCTCCAAAGCTTTAAATTCAGCCCAGAAATGCCTGCCAATGAACGATTTAACTGTCATTTTAATATGCTACTTAACATTTAAACCAAGCACTCATGGCCTCCCAGAGAGCTAATTGATGTAGTTTTATCCCTTTATGAGACAGTATATCTCCAACAGTAGGAAATGATTAACAATGATGAGAACTCTTCATGTTTTTTTTTTCTTTTCTTGTCCTGAGAAGTCTCTTATGAATAACTATAAACTTGCTGATTTTTTTTTACGTTTTTATATAGCGTTTCACGCATAGGTTAATTAAACTTACCGCCTTTAGGCCAGAGGCTGGTGGGCTATCTGTGACACCGGTTAGCGCAAGGGGCTAATAAAAGCGAGACGGGAGTTTTCTCTGAACAGTAATTATTTTCAGAAGGCATTCAAGGGCCTGTGAGTCTTAGTCACATGTTAAATTCGTGAAGTGCTGCAGTCTGACTTGAGAATGGAGTCGGACTCATGATTAATATGAAAATTAGGGAGATGCAAGTACCTGAACTAATCAGGTGGTCCTTATTCAGACTAGGCCAGCGTTGATAATGTCGCCATTTTTCATGTGTCAGCTCTGATGTGGCTAACCGGGAATGCAGAACTATGAATATACAGAGGTGTGAAAGGACTACGGGGAGATTGGAGGTGACAGAAAATGTATAGGATTGTGGAAAATATATTTCCCTGCAAGACACAGTGTCTACTGTAAATCTGACATTCAGGGAATACATTTTAGATGAGATGAAGACAGTTGCAGATTCTCTTTAATTATTATAGACTCTTTGTTCATGTTTTTTTTAGCTAGCTGCTGCTACAGAGCTGGAGTGTATGGCTCTGTTAAAGGTAGGGTCATTCTCAAGAACAATTTAATTTCAAACTCAAATCAAAACAAAATGACCTCTCCCTTCAAAGCGATAGGGTGCTCCCTCAGAAGCTCCACCCCACACATTGGAAATGCTTTTCGAAGACATTGTTGTGAGCTGTGTTTGCCACTTTGTTTGTGTTCCTACTTACAGAGCCAGGGCTGTGTAGAAGTACCGGAGTATTTTTTTCAGCACACAGGGAACGGAAAGCTAGCAGACTGCAAGTTGATATTTAGTGAATTTGACAAAAAGAATATTAGCTTACAATCGCAGACTATACCTTTTAACAAATTCGACTGTTGGCGAAAAGAATGTGCAGAGACGAAAAGCGTTCTCTGCCCCCAGCACCACCGCAAAGCATCACAGCAGAGATCAAATGCTCCAATTTTACGATAGGCTAAAGGCAAATTCACGTTTGCTCCCCAATTATGTTAACAAGTAGACATGTTCTTCCATCACCAAGAAGGATGTTTCATAACAAGGCAGCTCTGGCAATGTCAAAGTTGTACAAAAAGGATTTGATTAATTACTGCAGTTTCGAATCATGTTTACCTATTTGCACCTTACTGTATATTGTGTTCAAACTGAGAATATATGAGTATATATGTCATATTTGTTTTTTTCATTAGAAAGGAACACTCAAATCACTATGATTCAGCTGTATTATCAGAGTTAATGATCATATGATTAGAGGCAAATGGGCTTTGATGTTAGAACAAGACACCAAATGTCTGGCAAGCATTATCGCTATATCTATCCTTCGTTATTCTCTGTCTTTCCGGGCTTTTTGCCAGATCTCTAACCAACAGCGCCTCACACCTTTCAAGGTGTCTTGCGGGGCCTAAACCATAGGTCCTCTCCTTCCTATTAATGAATCCATTTCCCAGAATCCCTCTGGTATGTCCCACTGGTTCATGCAGTTTTGCCTCTGTAATTGTTTCATGATTAAAGCTCTTCAGTGACTTTAGCCTGGACATATTGTTGTGCAGCATTTCATACGAGACGGGAGATCATCTCCCCTTTGGTTTTGACAAAGGTAAAGGCATTTCCACATGCTAGGGTGTGAATCATACACACTTTTATTTTATTTCCTGTGGGATGGTATACAGCATTGCAAAGCTTACAAATACCAATATGTGTAGGGGGTTGTCGAAAGCTAGGTCAAGGTTTGAAAACATCATAGTGTAATTTAGAGCCATTAGAATCGCTATTATCTGCATGACGTCAGCTTAGTGTCAACTGGATGTGTTATTTCAGTGCTCAGTTCGCCGACTCTTGAAGATATGTTTGCAGTTCCATCTTAGATATGTGGAATTTGTGGAAGTTCTGTGGAAAGGTTTCTTAGTGGGGTTATTCTTTAGAGGAGAACAGCCATTCTACTTTTAAAATGCCTTCACTCGCCATTGCTGCCATAGACCGGCTTTTATTAGGGCTGATTTTCTCCTCGTTTCTCTCCCTGTCTCTCTTTCTCTCTCTCTGTATCTCTCTCTTTCAATTGACATAAAGGTGGATCTGTCTCCGGCCCTGATGGCTCGCATTGTCCTGGACAGGTTCCTTCAAGACCTCGGGGGGACAGTGTGTGAGTAACACCTCTCCATTTCCCACTCGATCTCTTCCATCATTTCCTCCATCAGTCTTAATTGTGGCACTTTGTCTTTTCTACTTCTTCTCCCTCCGAGTCCTAATTCTGGTTTTAGAACCACCACTGACTGCTGCTTCTCCCAGCCTGTCTGAGAGTAATGAGAGACAGACCACTCCTAGTAGTAGCTGCGAACCGAGGGCACATGACTAGCAATTAAGCACTGGGGAGACCACCCACCTTTCAGCTGCACTTTGGATCAATGCTAGGCCCCTTCATCAATGTTATTTATAACCCCACCACCACCACCACCACCACCACCACCCTGATTCCTAACCTAACTCTCTCCATTTCCTCCATCTGTCTACCTACCACACCCCCTTTACTACAGTACCTCTCACCCCTTTCCTTGCCTCCCGTCCTCATCGGGCTACGCTGAGGAAACAGGAGTTGAGGGGAACGTGTGGCAGAGAAAGCAAACTGTTTCTAGGCGGTGCTGATGGACGCTCTGAGGGAGGCCGAAATTCCAGGCACAAATGTTTTCGCTTGGAAATCCTCACTGAAATTGTACAGAAAACACATGGAAATAATTCGGCTAGGTTCTGTTTTTTTCTTGTGCAGAGATTATTTTCGATTCGTCTGGTGCACATAATTAGTGGCATACATTTTAAACAAAATATGAGTCATCGTTTTATTAATTATGTATTGATACATTTGCGTGATGAAGACATTTCTGTTGTGCTTGTACATTTATGTAGCCCGGTGATTTGACAGCGAACTGCATGATGTTAAAAAGACGCGACTTCGATTTTATCAAGAAACAAGATTAAAGTGGATGTGTGTTATTTTCAACTTCTCCACAACACCACCATTTGTCAAAGTCAGGGATGTGATTGCTTTGGACCCTCCGTTATCCACCGCCTGTCAAAACACCGGTCTGATCAGCTTGTAGAACAGGGCATTCATCCAAGCGAAGAATCCCATCTCAGATACTAGCAGGCTGCGTCTCAGCACCGCCACACAGTAGGAAAAGGAATCGGTACTGCTCAGAAGAGATTTGTTTCAGGTGAAACCTCCAAGATGATCATTGTTTAATTTCATACAGCTTTATAATCACATCTGACATTTACGGTCGTGAGACTTGAAGAGTGGGCGGTTTTGAAAAGCTGTAAGGGTTCATTGATATACTTGTTCACCTGTTAGCTGCTTTTACCAGTGCCATACCTGGGGTCGGTCCTATACACAGTCAAGCATAGCACTTGAGTTCACTTAGTAGTGTGCAGTTAAATTTTTTGGCCAGAGGGGGCAGAGGAGACAGGAGAGTGTCGGAAACGGAAAGCCCTAAAGAAAAACAATAGGACATGTGTGCTTCAGCCAATCATCTAATTTCATAATTTAAGACACAATTGTGAAAATGATTTCCTTGTGTTTTAAAAATTCTTATGAAATTGTTTAATGATACCAGATATTAAAACACCACCACTTAACTCCTGCTGTGGTGAAAATAATTACAATTCCTAAAGTAGTTCCCTCATTTTATTTGTAATATTTAGAAGGGGTGCCATTCTGTGGGTATAGCTGCACAAATTACTTCTGTTTTGACAGAGCTCCTCCTCCTCCTCTGTGACCTGTTTGGCCTTTGGCAATGAAATGCTGCCCACGCGGACTCCACGGTCAAATCACCCAATCTCCCTGTGTGTATATTAGACTTTGGTAATGTGTTTCCATTATGAAACAACGCAAGGGTAATTGTCTTTGTTGGCAATTAGCTAACAGGTTGCTTCAACGCTATTGGCAGGCGTATCCATCACGCCCTACCTCCGGGCTGCACTGGTGTGTGTGTGTGTGTGTGTGTGTGTGTGTGTGTGTGTGTGTGTGTGTGTGTCTGCATACAGAGGGCGAGTGGGCAGGCGAAGATCAATAGATGTGTGTGTGTGTGTGTAAGTGACATTACCCCCAACTGGGTGAGCTACAGTACTAGCTCCTCTGCTGCGCCATCTTTTTTCCCTTTCTCTTTCCCTTTGCATTTAAGAGACACAAGAATGGGGCCTCTGGGACTGTGCAATATATGTACAATCACTAGTGCTGGATCGATATAGAGTTTTAAATTGTTTTCTGCCTTTTCCTTGTTTTGTTTTGCTGGCTGCTCTCAGCCCCCCTCTCACCCCCCCCCCCTCACCCCTCCCACCCACCGACGCACACACAGTACAACATCATACAT
>JAODUG010000015.1:1466668-1476743 GCA_027564795.1 Aphredoderus sayanus | reverse complement strand
CACACACACACACACACACACACACACACACACACACACACACACACACACACACACACACACGCACACACACACACTTGTATACACTTACTAAGCTCAGAAGAGGCAAAGTAATGGCACAAATATTACTTACTATATTATATTTACTGCTTTTTATAAGGACACTCAGTTCACAATACTTATTTAGTATTTCTGTTAATGCATTTCCACATCTGCTTTAAGAGCATCTTAAAACCAGTCATATTAAAGTGCCTAATTGTGTCTTAACCTCTCAGAAAATGGTCAAGATAAAGGGCATAAGTTGCCAAATGATTTCTGTAATGTCATCCTGAGGCCAAAGGAAAGCATTGGACCTTGAGCCTTGTAGTCTATCGTAGGAAATCTTTTATTTTTGTATTTTTTTAACTCAAATAAAATTTGGTCCGCAGTCCATGCCAAGACCCTGCTTTGTGGCTAATATATACCCATATGAACAGAAACAATCTAGGCTTTTGTTCTTCTATCCGACATGACCATGTCATTTCGTTTTAAGGAAACGCTTTGAGCGTGCAGGCAGAGGGCTTTTATTTTGCCCTCGATCAAATGGATTGCATATTTTAGTTCTGGTTGTGCTGGCTTCATGACATGGCAAGCGTTTAGCAGCTTTATCTGAGATTTTGTCTACCCCCTACCCGGATACTTTTTAGATTCATTGATCTCTTTTGAGGCATTAAAAGAATTGTAGGTATATCTATGTTGTCAACACAGAAGTCTTCTCACGTTGCATCACATTCCAGTAATTGAGCTTAAGCTTATCAGCGCAGCTTGTGGTGTTCTTCACTGCTTCTGCCTTAATGTTTTTAGGTCACGTGATTAGCAGTGTCTGGCGAACCGGTGTTGTATAAATTCATAGCGGACAACAAAAACCTAAAAACAGAATGCATTTTTAAAATGATAGCCAAGGAAACAATGCGTCACTTTTTATTTATTTGTTTATATATTTATTTATTTATTGTCCTTGTGTTTAAAAGAGCTGTGTGTACCAGATAGTGTGTTTCTACCCTCGGTTTGCCGAGGTCCATCCGTCTCCATGTAGAGCTGGGTGCTAGTGATAAGTGGTTCTTTATAGATAACCTCAGCGGTAGGCTTTTTATAGGCCCACTGCCCCTCACATAACCTTGTCCCTTTTCCTGCCTTTCTCTTTTCTTTTTCTTTTTTTCTTATTTTACAATGATTTCAGCACCGCATTTAGCTTAGCAGACTCCTTCCTGCAACCTGACATCTTTAGATATTACTCTAATCCCATACAAGCCCTTGAAGGTATAGTCAGTCATTCAGGTGAAAGCTTGTTGATATTTGAACTCGATCAAAACAAAAACAATGCCAATAGTGTGTTCCCTCAGAAGCTCCTCTACCACACATTGGAAACACACTACCATGGCAAGGATCTTGTTGTTGTGTGCGGTCTTTGTTTTGTTTTGTTTGTGTTCCTTTGTACAGAGCTAGGGCTATGTAGAAACACCAGATTATTTATTTCAGCACACACACAGACAACTAGCGGACTAACTAATGGACAACTAGTGAACTGTGAGTAGCTATTTGCTTAATTTGACAAAAGGTGTATTCGCTTACGATCATGACTATTAACTATAAACCTGTAACTATAGTATGGTAAACTGGAGCAAATTCAGAGACAGCAGTGGAGGGTAGCTACTGTCGTAAGTGATGCACACACATAAATGTGTGCAGTCTTCACCTGTACGGCAGTTCAGACACTGAGATCCCTGTTGTGCCGTCCTGCTGAAATGGTGTGATCTTCTTGCTTCACCGCAAAGAGATCATGATAAAAGGCTTTTGGGGATTTATGCCTCAGACAAGCTTTTCATATTGTAATACGAGAGGGTGAGTTCCTGCCAAATGTTTTCTGTCTTACATGCTTAGCCGGTCACTTCATAAAACCTCATAAAACCTAACAAAACATGCATACAAATTTGCGTGCCCTGTTTTTACAGTTTATTTGTATAATTGTATTTATTAATTATTATTATTGTAACCCTTACCCTTTTCTTTAGGAATTTATGATTTTCCAATTAAGTTATCTGCTAGAAAGGGTTTAAGGATTACAGTATGTAAGACTTCCATCTGCTTGTGCCCAGTAATTGGCTTTTTGACTAAGGCCCGTAAAGCAGTGATTTTTAACTACTAGATAAAGATGCATTATATTTCATGAGCCTCGCTTCATGTGCCAGTATTATTTCACGATAGCGCACAGCTGCCAGAAAAGCTGAAAGAGATACAAGCACATCCGAGTACTCCCTCACTCGCCTGGCATTTGTCGAAGAGCTTTGTTGAGACCCTCTTCCTCCATTTCTGTTCCAGCAGCAGCCCTCTCCTCTCCTGTCTCTGGTTTGAGTTTCACGTCTCTTGGCGGTCTGATTGCATGATAGCTTAAACATCTCGGCCTGCCTCTCCCTCAGTGGGAGTGTGTAATCAAAGACACATGAGGACCCCTGTGTCCAACTGTTGACCTTCTGCTTTTGCTCATTAATCCTAGGAGCTAATGTACAACATGTACTGGGTCCGCAGATTTGTTTCTCCAAGCCAGGGAATGTATATAAATGATTAGCCGGAAAAAATAAATAAATAAATGAAAGTAGTCACTCTGTCTTCAATCTGAAACATTTCCTGGTAGATTGAACCAAAAGCATTTCACTGCAAAACTGCTAACATTGAGCTATTTTTCCCCTTTATAAATGAATGATATAGTCCAGACTTTTAAGGGTTAATGTGGTTAATGTGTTATGGTATGATCTGCATTCCAGTTCTGCCCGCTGTCGATGTAATGTTTCATCATAGGCAGGAAGTTGAAACGGGCCCCATCCTCTCTCTCGGACTGATGCAAGATAACGGGGGCAGACATTTTTGAGCACGTGAAACATATACTCAGAGTTTGGGCCTTTCAGCCGCCCTCCTCTTTGAATAGTAGCCATGGAGACGTCAGGGAAATGCATTCTCTCATTTTGAGGGATATCTCCATCAGTCGACATGTTTCACGCCGTGAATCTCCCCCTCCCCCATGTTTGGCCCAAGAATCTGTCTGTCCAATGACGGCTGTGTGTTTTAAATGACCGCTCGTATTTTTTATTATGGCTGTCTGCGTGTCACAGGGGTTAGGAGAGCGAGGGCAGGATAGAGTTGTCTGGTGGAAGGCCTCTGATATGAAGTGCCACTTCAGTTGGTGCACAGCTGCGGCTAAGGCTCGAACTGGCCTGCTGTACGTCCCGACACTTGACATTGTCTTCTCCTCTGACGGGAATGGATGTGAAAACCATTAGCTTCAGAGAGGCTGGCTCTGTCCATTTCTGATCCTTATTCGTGACTTATCTTCCCGTTGTTTTGACAGAGTGCCTTTTCTGCAAATTCCAAAATTTCAACTTCTGTCTCCAAAACAAAGGCCATATTATAATCATATAAAGTTCACTGTGACAACATTGGACTCTTTTACAAACACACCTACTGCATATCTTCTGTCCGTTACCATTATGTTTAATCGTATTTTGAGAAATATGTTTCTTGATTGCATTTCCAGTGGAAAGGCTGGTGGGCTACACCTCGTCTAATTTGGCGATGAGGGGGTTTAGCAGTTTGAGGAACTTTATCCCCTGAGTTGCTGACAGTCGTCAGCCCCCATGAGTACCACGCAAAGTACCCAGCTTGTGGCTTGCGGGGGGGTGGGGGGGGGTAGGAGGAGGAAAGACTTCTGTTACTGTTTTGAGTAATCATTGTGGTTTGAATTAGAAAGGGGATAAATTCTCTGAATAATGATCGTGAACAATTTTTCTTCAGCTGGCTGCTGAAACTAAACACGCTTGAGTAAAACTTTAAACTGGTGCTGTTTTCTTTTTTTCTTCTTTTTTTTTTTTTTAGGACCGGTTTTGTTTTCAGACCCAGCGCCTGAGTTCATGGGAAACTCGCTCCGGGGTTACCTGCGCCCCTGCAGAGTGATGGAAAAAAACCATCACGGGCGCGGGAATGTTTTTGCAGTTAGCTGAAATATTACTAACCTTGTCAAATGTCATTTCCAATGAGAACGCAAACCTATTTTAATCAGGAGTTTAGAAGCGGGGCTTCTCAAAGCGTTGACTCCAGGAGAAAGGGGTCAGCTAATTGCAGCGTTTGATGTCATGTTTAGTCTCTTTCTACATTTTGATGGCCAGAAAAGTTCTACTCACCCACTTACCCCCGCCCCCGCTTTGCTCTTTCATTCTGCCTTTTCCCTCTCACACGCTCACTGATGAAGCCAAGTCAGAAAACCCATTGCCGGGTCTTAGCATGCAACGTGGTGCGAGTGTTTGTCTCTCTTTCCTGTCGTCCTCCCTCTCAACTCCAACCTCCAACCCCGTTCTGCATGTATCACTGCCACCCCGGCCGCACCAGATGGACTCAAGTGCGCAAGCCGCTCTACTGTGCATGCATGTGGGGAGCAGGGCTACAGCAGGTCAGGTCCGACCTTCAGTTCCAGGGTCCGTCTCTCAACAGACTGCCTGTCAAGACTAGGAACCACACGCTTTGGTCCAAAGCTATGCACGCAGTGTTCCCACCAAGCCCTCGAACGTACAATGCTTCCAAACAAACAGTCCTCATATCTCTTTGGACCTCGTAATTACTGTTTTAACAGCAGTAGAGGAGTGGTGGGGGGGGGGCGGTATACATTGTAAATTGTGTTTGACAAGTTGGGGTTAGTGGTTTTGTCGTGGCATGTCTTTAGTTATTGCTCGTACTTCCTCCTGCCACAGATAACGTCTGCTGCTGAACATACCAAGGTGAGCATTGTGGGGGAACCGAGCAACCCTTATCACCGCTATTGATTTAGGCAAAGAACTCTGTGACAGAGGTCATTGTGCAGTAAAGCTATCCATCATCCAGGTCTGATTTCTGCTCAGACCTGTCTCCAGGTTGTCTACACATAGGCAGGCTGGTTATGAGCTGTAGAGGAGAGGGCCACCGCAGGGCTGGGATGGAGGGGAGGGACGTTGTGGAGGGTATAGTGAGAGAGCCTGCTATAATGCTAGCACTGTGTTTTCTGGTTGACTTTTATGGGAACCGTATTCCAAAATGATTTGAAATTGAGGGGAAGGAAAGAGTGTTGTTGTTCTGTGATCATTGCTGTATATTCAGTATTAAACTGACACTTTGTAATAATTAAAAATAATAAGGGACTGGTTTAAAAAAGTAATAACTCTGAAATTATGCATTTATAGAAAATAGTATTATTTGATAGCATATAGAAATTCAAGTTAGACTTTTCCCGGTTTCTACAAAATTGTTCTTCTTTAAGTTCAAGGTAGCTCTGTCTATGGTAATTGCATCACAAACAGCACATTTTACTCTACCTGTTTTTTCAGACATCTCAGGATGAGTATGTCATTTGCTGTTAATGTTGTTCATGGCTTTCATTGCAAGACTTGTAATGGTTGGCCTACATGTTGTATTTACCCTGGCATCGAAATGGGCAAATCATACTTTAAAATATGCAATGAGTCATAATATTGATTTGACATTTAAGTTATTTATTGCATTTTTCCTCCCTTTAACTTCTGCAGAAGTTAGAAGCTATCATTTAAATGGTTGTGAAATGGCTAGAGAAGAGAAGGATATTTGTGGATATTGTAATGGTCTTGTTGGTTTTACTGAAACATCTAGTATGGCGGAGCTGTTTCAACCCTTCAGACGATAGCTTAAGTAATTACACTTCAGTCGGTAATCAAACATGTGGCAGGTCGTCGGGGAACCTGGATTTGTGCGGGTGGATTTCTTTTAAACATAAGACTAGCTTTAAACATTTTTATGGTTCTCTCCTCAAATTATAGTCCTTCCCTCCACCTCGATCCCCTCTAAAACGTGTCACATCCCATTACACAAATTTGGATATGCTAAATTAGCGAGGCGAGTGCTTATGCTGAATACATTGACTTTTTTCAAACCTTGTGCAGAGGGGTTAGCTTGTTGGGGGTTAGCGGGGGGAGTGTCTTCAACTCCAAAAAGTTGTCTTGAATCTTTCTGGCGTCGGAAGATGATGTGTTTTTGCAATTCAAATATTTGCTCGTTCTCCTCTCGGTTGCAAAGCCCCCTTTGAAGAGGAAGAGTTCTATCAGGACCAATGACAGTGTGAGTATGCAGCGTGACAGCACAGGAGGCAGCGACGGACTATTTCTAACGGCATATTTAAATAGCAAGGAAATACAGAATAAAAAATGCATAGAAATGAAGGCCTGTTTTGCATGCAGATATATATATTGTACATTTGTTAGGGTTTGCATATTCAGGTACCGTTCATTACGCGCTTGGCTTTAGCAACATTAATAGCATTACTTTATATGCTGGCCACATGCTTGATTCCCTTCTAAACAAACATATCTGAGGGCGTAAGGCCTGCGATTTGGCAGATTTACATCTGATGAAAGACTCGCTTAATGTTTCTTTATGGTCTTGTTTTAAGTGGAAATATGTACTTCGGGCCTCTGGGCTCACAGAGAAGATGGGAAGAAAAGGAGAAAATTCTGAATACTTTGCCTGTTATTGTGACGTTTCTGTTTTACGTACGGAAAATACTTTGTCTCTTTCGGATTCATCATAGCTAAATATATGGCTCCTTTTGACTTCAGTGAAAATAATAAATGAGTTTTTTATACACACACTGTATGTGTTTTGCGTGCCTCAGGAAAGACAAATGTGTGGGTCCTTCTCATATCATCCCCAGCTGTTCTTACAGTGTCCAAACCATCAAATCCAATAGTGAGCTCTCCCACACACACACACACAGTACAGAATGTACAGAAAATATAAAATAATTAATAGAATTGTCATCTCGATGAGCAGCCATGCACTCTGCACCCTATAATTCAAACCTATTTCTCCCCACCTTCCCCCTCATCCACATTTTTCCCTTCATTTTTTTCCCTTTTTTTCCCTTTTCTTTTTTTCTAAACAGCAATTAATCTCATTTTTAGTCCAATTTCCAGCCCTCTCCCGGAGTCAGAGTGAGTCTCCTGTTTTGTTCCTATTTGGCTTGGTTCCTCTGCATAGTCATTAAGGGCCCAATTAATGTCACCCTTTAGCTGAAGAGTACTCATTTTTATTGGGGCGCTTGACAGTCGCCGGCACTCATGCCGCAGTGTAATATGCATTAATTGCCCCGTAACACTGGTAATTACCAGTTCTTCAAGGCTCTCAGTAAACTGTCATGCCCAGACATGACTGCTTTGAAATAGATTACTCATTAGGGGGACCTACCCTGTTTTCCAATGGGGGTTCGCCGGGGTTGGCATAAAGACGAAGAAAAGAAAAAAAAAAGAGAGAGAAATCTGGTCCTTGAACAAATAGTTGCCAAGAGCAATTTCCTATTACTACTCTCCTGTGACAGCTTTACTTTTTTAGTTATATTTTATTTATTTATTTCCCCTCCGATGGCACTCCATGCATCGCCGGGCGAGGGTTACGATCAGGAGGCTCAATGCTATGCTCATGACAGCATTGAGTTCTCTCAATTTGACTTCTTTTGTGAACACCTGCCCCGGGGACTTGACTGTTGTGGGGATATTCCCTTTGGTTTAAAGACAATTCCCCTACCTCACCTTTGCCTTTGTTTTCCCTCTGACGTTGCCCAGCATTGCCCTCGATGCTTGGAACGTATTATACACAAGTCAGAAACTATTGAGAAGTGCCAGGTTGTGTTGCTTTATCCGGGGGGCTCTGCATGTAAGATCAAGGCAGTGGTGGTGTTAAAGATTCTTGTTCAAATATTGATGCTGACCTTGCTTGGATCTTGTGCGTGCTAACAGAGGAATATCTGTTTAAAACGTTAGACCACGTCAACTCTCAGCTGCTCGTTTATGAAACGTGGCCTTTGTAACTGTGAAGGCAAGAAATGGCGATAGCAAATGCAAATAAATGAATTAAAAAGCAGTTTAAGGACAAAAGGGGGGGATGTGTCACGGGTGGTGCCGTTGTACCGGCGATAAGATAAGCAGAAAGGAGACACCAAATCAAACAATGACGGCTATCGTACATCCTCCATCGCGCAGAGGTGTTGGCCTGTTTAGTCACCATCGGAACAATATTTAGATTTCGCCACAGCTTGGTAAACACTATCACAAGTGTGCGGGTGGATTTCTACTCCTCCTTGTCCCCCTTTTTCCTTTCCCCCCCCCGTTTGGTTTACGTCCAAGGCACCTTTGTGTCATTACCCATTTGCCATGGAGTGGAGAAGGACGAAACGTGAAGAGAAAAGCATCTCTTCCACATAGAGAGAGGGAGAGAGAGGGGTAGAGAGAGAGAGAGAGAGGGAGAGAGAGAGGGAGAGAGCGCTTCACACTGTCTGTTTTATCTCTCTTATAGCACCTGCTTCGGGCAATCTGCTTCCGCTCACCACAAATGAATTTTGTCACAGCCCTTCGGATTCTCAGCCGGCGACACGTTAATGAAAGGAGATAGTACAATTTGAACTGACCAGGTAGCAGCAGAGCACGGCTGAGACCGGTCTGGGGTGGGGGGGGTTGGAGAGGGGGCACACCCCTGTTTGGAAACAAAGGACAAGTCAGCCCTTCTAGCGCTGATATACCCATTACGCTTCTCATTAATACCCCCTTCCCCACCCCAGAGCCCCAGAGCCTTCTGTGTGCGTGTGCGCGTGTGTGCGTGTGCGTGTGTGTGTGTGCGTGTGTGTGTGTGCGTGCGCGCCCGGGCGCCTGAGTCGCCTGTCCGTGTCCGTTTATCTGTTTGTGTTGGTGGAGCACTTACTGAATTGTTTATGACAGCTCTAATTGGGCTAATTGAAGACATTAAGATTACCTGTCAGCCGTGTGTGTCCACACTGAGCATCGCCCTGACAACTCCTGACAAGTGAGGGACCCCGTAGCATTTGTCATGATGGCGTCTTCCCAAGCCCTAATAGGGACAATAGGGGCCACTCTAATTTGACGCGGACAGCCACATCAGCCCTTGTGCGTGCGTGCGTGCGTGTGTGTGTGTGTGTGCGTGCGTGTTGGGTCATGGGGCTTTGGGCTAGGCTGGGCTAATGGAGTCCCCTTTGGCTTCCTGACAGGGCGATGAGGCCGTGTGAGAGGAGGAGCACCAGGGGATTTTAAGTGTTTAGGGATGGGGGAGAGTTGCTGGAGGTGACGGGCCTTCACACACTGACTGGCAGCGCGGAGGAACTCAACATATGTGCGTCTGTTTGTGTCGGCGGCCTCGCCGACGGATAATGGCCGGGCGGCCGCCAGTACGCCCAGCCCAGAGGAGCCTTCCCGCCCCCCTCTATACCCCCACCCCAGCTCCCCCGCTCTCATCCCACCTGACCTGTAAGGGGGGTGTCCACGGAGACAAGCGACTACGGTGTCCACCTTTCCAGTTGACAGGCTACAGTGCGGTAGTGAGCCGGGGCTAGAATGGGTGACTCAGGGAGGATGTAGCACAGCAGAGGAGAGCAGCAGGAGGCTCTTTTCTGTGGAGCAGGGAGCCTAATGGAGCACGGAAATATAACGTTTGCCCATTTACATGTATTGATTCTGGAGCTGCCGCGGGTATGAGTGAGGCAAAGGTCCCAGGTCTTAACCCTTATCTTGCGAGGCTTATCGGGAATGTGGCCGCGCATATCTGTGTGTCCGCCGGCTCGCCTGAATGCGGTGCGGCGGGGCGTCGCGTTCTGCGAGAGCCCGCCATTTTTTTTTTCCTTCTTCTCTGCCTGGAACGGGGTTGAACTGTCACGTTGCCTAGCGAGACCCTTAGACCCTGTAGACTAGCCGTGTCCCCCCCAGACCGCCCCCCCCATTCCCCGAACTCCCTCCCAGAGCGGGTGAAAATCAATGCCACATTGCCCTAGGACCACTGTTTGGTGTGGGCCTGCCTGACCCCTCCATGTCCCCCCACTCTTGAGTCTTTCATTACATGTAGGCCAGTATTTACTGATCCTTTGCCTAATTAGTTTCGCTGGCTCCCCCGTCACTGAGCTGGTAGTCTCTGTCTCTTGCTCTCCTTCTCTCTCTCTCTCTCCCTCTCTCTCCCTCTCTCTCTCTCTCTCTCTCTCTCTCCCTCTCTC
>JAODUG010000015.1:1453115-1463385 GCA_027564795.1 Aphredoderus sayanus | reverse complement strand
GAGTTAGTATTGTGTGCCTGTGTTCAAGCAGCCCTAACATCTCTCCCCCCCCCCCCCCCTCCCCCTCAGAGTGCCTTGCTCTCATTAAGCTGCCGCTGTACTCCACATGGCACCTGCTTTAAAAGCCAGCACCACCCACTCATTAACACGGACGACAGCACGTCTGGCAGCCGCGAGCCACGCTCTCCGGCTCCTCAAACTGGTTTCCCTCCGCTGGAATTAGCTGCGTTTCACAAACAATTTCACCAACTCGTTACACAGTGAGGTGTTTATTGGAAGATGGTCGACTTTGACTCTGAAGTGGTGCATATAATAAGCACACGCCAGGTTAAGATGAGCCCAGCCCACATAATGGGGTGCAATTAGCCTACAAACTCAAAGTCTCAAAACACTCGTCAGCCATTACTTCAGAGGAGGAATACAGAAACACTTTATATATGCCATATATATGTATATATATATGGCATATATACACACTATATATATATATATATATACAGTACACACAAAACACACACACACACACACACAGTATCTGTGCGATCTGTGTTGTCTGAGCCTGGATTCTGCTTGCAAGTTTCTGGTGAAAAACTCGTACTTAAAAGTCTTACTCATACTTGGCCTCGAACCCACGACCTTTCCCTACCTCTGCTGCTGCTCCCCTCCCCTCACACGCCCGAGAGTGCCCCAACTCCCCCCTTCCCCTCGAACTGTTATTGTTTCGAGGCCCTTCTCTGTGATTTTTACCCCAAGGTCCCGTTCGTATTGACTCGCATTAATTCTGCGTGGGATTCAAAGTCCATTTATTTTCTTTCGCGGTATGGAAAGGCCTTGGTGACACCGCTCCCCTGTGTTTATAATTTTGCTTGTTTCAATTTGTGTCTGGCCTCCACTGACAGGGCTGGGACATGATGTATGGCAACGCCGCTGCCTTATCTGTTGATGTACAGTTTTAACCTTTTCAGAAGGTTGCCTCTGCGCTCTCTGCGAACCGTTCCCTCCCCTCTCTCTGAGCCGACCAACCCCCCTCACCCTTCCCCCTCCCCCCTTCTCCCCACCGTCCACCTCCAGAGCTTAGTGGGGGGAATACATACGGCATAGCAGCAGAATAAAAAGAAGAGCATAACCCCTTTTCCAAAGTCGTCTAATGTAAATGTTTAGGTTTAGTTTCCATAACATTTCCATATTAAGAGTTGACGGCCATGTCCTACGTCGTGCCAGGGATAGGTATAGGGTCTATTTTATTTATTTATTTTTTTACTGGGGAGGGGGTTCTCAGGCTGAGCTATGTGTGTGACATTGCGGTGAACTTGCCGCGCGCGTGTGCGTGTGCGTGTGCGGGCCTTCTCCGGGGCTGTTAGCTTAGGCCTGCTCCGCTCCGAGATGC
Organism: Aphredoderus sayanus; assembly: GCA_027564795.1. NCBI lineage: Eukaryota > Metazoa > Chordata > Actinopteri > Percopsiformes > Aphredoderidae > Aphredoderus > Aphredoderus sayanus. The sequence goes on along the minus strand of JAODUG010000015.1, from coordinate 1,461,998 downwards.
AGCGCCGTAAATCACGCGCTGTAAAACACGGAATGCTAAAGCATGTGCCGCTTTAAGGGCTTGGCTCTGAGCATACGTGCACCTTGTGTGTGTGTGTGTGTGTGTGTGTGCGTGTGTGTGTGTGCGTGCGTGTGCGTGTGCGTCTCTCTGCGTACATGCACCACCTCGAGGCCCGGTTAAAGACACCCAGCAGAAGTATGTGTAAACGCCATACACGTGGCGATGGCTTGACAGCAGAAGTATTGGTTAAGTTATGTGCTTCCTGAAGTCAACAAAGTTTCAACTGTCAATTTTCAGTGACAGTGATGATATTAGTGAGTAAGTGCTACCGGTATAATGCGATGGGGTGTTGTAGTCAGTATTTTCTGTCGGCTGTGACTGATCACAAGGTGCGGTTTTAATGCGCTTTACCTTGGCGGAGAGACTTCCTACTGTTCTCCGAGGCCTTTTGGGCTAGCTTCCTGTCTGGGCCTCGGGAGAGCTAAGACACTGTTAACTGTCTGAGAAGAGAGTGTGTCTGGGACCAGACCATGGTCATCACCACCCCCCCCCCCTCCCGCTTCCCCACCCCCCGAATCTGGTTTTATGCACTGGGGGGCTCAGTGCTCTCTGCTCAGAGTTCAGCTGTGACATGTCTTTATGCATGGCAGCTAATGTTCAAAGAATAGCTATGATCTATATGAGGCAGAAGGGGCCATCGGTGGCTCTTCGGGGCATAATAAATAGCTTGAAAGATGATTTATCCCTTTTGTCAGAAGTAGTAGTGAAATAACGTTGTACGTCCCGCGTGAAGAGCTCTATTTTAATTGCTTCTACACCGTTCAACAGGCCCACAGATATATGATATAAGACATTAAAGCTGCGAGGCACAAGAGGAAGAGAGAGTACCAAAACACCTTGCACGTAAGCGGTGTCTGCACTCGACTTCTCAGCCGCCTCGGTTGTTATTTACGATCTTTGGAAACTGCGCCGCTTCCAACTAAGTTGTTTTTGTCTTTGAAGGGGTCAATGAAACGGCTAAACACTGTCGCGTTGGCTATTGCTAGCGGGGGGCATTGTTTAGGCCTTTCTCGTGAACCGGACCGGAGTCTCCTGATGACAGGTTCTGTGGTAGCGCTCTGTTATTTCGCTGATTATTCAAGCACCATTGTAATGTGATTAAGTGTTGTATCGTTCTCTCAGGAAGATCTTATCTCCCTGGCGGCATTCTGTTTAATTCTGCAGGTTTCCTGGATGTTGATCAAAGGATTGGTCTGGTCTTTATCTTGCGCTCATAGCTCCCTCCATGTTCCATACTCACAAGTCCATCTTCTCTCCTGCTGACTCATACTTAATTCTATAATTGGCAGTTTTGCAGGAAATAAATAACTATTCAGAGGCAACCGTCTTTTGAATAGCAACGCAATTTAACTTACAGCCCACTTACAGCTTAACTCGCACCCATTTATAGCGTCTGATGTGCGTCGAGAGACGCCAGAGTTTAGCATGTAGATCTTTTAACGTTCGAAATGTTCGAAAGGTAAAGTTGAGAACGCAGTTCTGTCCGACGTAGTAGCCAAGGTTTAGACACACGGTTGTATTTCTTGAGCATCAAAGCCATGAAAATGAATTGAACCTCATTTCGTCTTTACATTTCAAACAAACATTTTTAGAAGTGCATTCCTTGACGCGCCGCTGCACATGGCCACCAGTGGGCGTCAAGCCTTAAGCGAGCTGCTGTTCCGTTCTCCTGCTGCAGGTTTGGCCCCGGCCTGGTGATCTACTGGCACGGCTTCATCGGGGAGCTGGACTGCCAGAGAGACCGGGGGATCCTGCTCAAAGACTGCTTCCCCACCGACGTGGTCACCCTCGCTCACGCCACCCAGCGCGACTGACCGGCACCGGGGGCGGGGGGGCGGCGGCACAGAGGGGCCAGGTGAGGAAGGGCACCGAGGACAGCAGGACAGGAGGGGTCGAGGAAGGCTGAGCTGTGTTGCAAGGGGCGGATCCGGAAGCAATTTAGCCTTCCTGCAGTGCTAGACTCCTGGCAGATATGTTGCCCTGAACTCTATCTGACACGCTTTCTCCCCCCCTCTCTCCCTCTCCTCCCCCCTCTCTCCCTCTCCTCCCCCCTCTCTTTCTCTTGCCACTCTGTTGGCCAGCAAAACATGCAGTAAATACACACCGGTGTTTTGTATCTCTGCCAGCTTAGGCTCATATCTGCCCCCCCCTTCCCCACCCAAGACGCAGGATGTGATGCCTATTCCTTATCAACGCCCACGGCCCTGGGGCTTCTCTCGCCTTCCTCCTCCGCTCTGCCGGCAGATAGGAGCGTCGGGGGTGTATGGCGGGGTGTAGGGGCGCCTGGGAGGATACCTGCCTCTCACCCACGTCACTCGCTGCCCTCTCTGTCACACAGCAGGAGGGAAAACAGGATCAGGCCTGATTAAGACTGGGCCCTACGGCGACCTCTTCCACTTACAGTGTTGGAGCTCTGCCAGGGGGTAAATGTTGACGGAGGATTTTAAACAGTTGCTTTTATCAAATCCTTGCAGTCCAGGCAAACTGTCCAAATGGATTGCTTTAATGTATGTGTGTTTTGTTGATGGCTGACTAAATTTGCAATGATTTTTATTGCTCATCTGTACATTTTTTATGGATTAATAAATATTTTGAGAAGTCCGATTTTACTTGTTTGTCCTGTTTCCAGTCTCGGGGGTTAACTCTTCTACCACGTTACTGAAATGCATCATTATTTATTTGTGCATGCAGGGAGTAAGAAATCTGGATTCCCTGAAACGCTGAGTAGTTATGCACTGCAGCAGTTGTCTGTTTTGCCTCTTCCATAGCTACAGTTCCATCTATGAGCAAAGCCTAATGGAGATAACACAGCTGGCCAAGGGAACCAGAAATCAGCATTAAGTTTACAGGCGCAGATATACTGTAACACTGCCTGCAGGGTGTCTGTGTGCTCTTCTTCCTGCTCTCTGTTGACTCTTCCAACAGAGCCTGTTAAATCATGTTATAGAGTTTTATAACATGTTATAACGTGTTATAACCGGTCACCCTCTATCTATACAGTGTTTTAGTATACTGCATGTTTTAAGGCATGGAGCCAAGCAGGAGCTAACTGTAGCTAAGAGGATGCTAAGAGTGTTTCTCAAAACATGCTGACCTATGACCCCCCATGCACACATGCACGCACACACACACACACACACACAGAGACACAGGTCACAAGCTGCAGTAACACAGACAAAAGATAATAATATAATATAATAATGCTAACAATGTGAATATAATGAAATCTTATGAAAAATAATGAATCAATATTACAATTCTTAGGCCCCTATATCATCACACAGATAAAACCTGTGGGTATTTTCACAGGGCATCTATTGAGAGGCTTACCAGAGCAGGTACAGAAGACCCAACCCAGTACAGAGTGAAGCCATTTTGTGTTATTCCTTATCCACATCTTCCCTAGAATATAATCCTCCCCAGACTGCACCAGTCTTGCATCTCTGATTGGGGTGAGGTGGTGGGGGTACGAAGCCCATCTCTTTATAGACCTGAAGTAAATCTTGAGTGTCCACCAGTCCTAGAGTTGGAGAGATATGGGTACAGGACAGAGGGTTAAACGCCAGTAAAGTGTTGCTTGATTTGTTACCCCTAAACCTCTGACCTTTAGCCGGCTTCCACCCAGGCCTTGATCCCGCCATAAGGAGGCCGACGGGTCACGGCGAGGTCGCCAGGCGGCTGTGACTTCCTCTGACAGGCCCCCACCACCACCGCCGCCGCCACCCCTGCTCCATGTGGTACAAAACAAGCGTCCCCATGTGTCCAGTTAAACCTGGCCCTAATGCCTTGCCCGTGGAATGCTTAGACATCAGTTTATACGGCTCCTCTTGGACACGCGAACAGCGTTGTTCTATTCGGACAGGGACACTTTGTCGAATATGGACAGAAAAAAAAAAGGAAAAAAATGGAAAATAGCAGATTCACTTCCTCTCGGCTTTCAAGCCTTCCTGCCATTGTTTGCCAAGATGGCTGTCGCGCAAAAGAGAAGCCCGGGGTCAAGTCCTATATAAATTAGTTTTCTGCACACAATGAAAAACCAAATACAGGTTCTTTTATAAACCTACTTCAAAGCCTGTTGGCCGCCCACAGCGTCAGCTGACAGGGTTTCCATGATACATATAGTGTAAATATAGAAACAAAAAACTATCTATTTTCGAGTGTCAGACGCGGTTATTTTGTGTTTTGCCTGCCCTTGTCTGTTGCCTCTGTTTAGATTCATTGTTCTTGTCATACAATGAGGCACTTGAGGGCTCTCCAAATAAGGTTTAGCTGCAGAGGGCCTTCCTGGGGCCAGGGACCCCAGTGTTCCTGAGTAATGTGATCCTGAGCTCAGACATTGAGCTGCCACTGGGAGCAACAACCGCTGGCGTTAAAGCTGCCGTCAGCGATTGTAAGCTAGGCTAACAATTTTTTTTTTTTTTTTTTCGTCAAATCCGCTAGCTGCCAGTTCTGTGTGTGTTTTATGTGCTGTTCCCAAACTACATATAGATTATCTTGACTGTTTGCTTGCCGTGTGTGAGTTCAACACTGCCCCCAGTGGCAGGGCTGAGCTACAAAGCCTTGTCCAATTACACATTACCTGTTATGGCGTTTTACTGGACGTTCTACTCCTCTTCAGTTGATGTCATGTCCGTAAGACTGGTGTGTGTGTGTGTGTGAGATCAGCGGCATCGTTCTCTATTGCATCCAGTCTGTTTGGGCCCTCAGGCTAGTGGCAGGCTGCTATCCTCTCCCGTGTACACACTGGCCGAACAAGCCTTCTAAGTCCTGCAGTTATATTTGCTCCCAGACAGGCTGCTGAGACGGAGAGAGTGTGGGAGAGGGGAGGCAAGATCTGGAAAGGAGAGACAGAGCGGTGGGTTCCATCCCTCAAGCAGACCACCAAACGGACTTCCTCCCAAGGTTGTCTGTTATTTATGTGAGGAGAGCTCCGGTCCAGTTGTTGCCGCAGGCAGATCAGTGCTGTTAGAGGGGATTCTCCCGGCCTCCTCTAAGCCAGCCTCCAGACATCACACGGCGGAAGTAAATAAAACATCTTGCCTCCAAGTGCCCCAACTGAAGCTGATTCAAAATTAAAGTGTTTGTGGAGGGGCGGAATAACAGTGGTGAGAAAATCTCTGGCCGAGCTGAACTGGATACTGTTACATCAAAAATCCCCCAACCTCCTTAATTTGTGTGCTACATACTGTGTGAAGCAGAGGTCATTTATTCAAGACACCCTATTGTGCAAATATGTTTAGTTTTTTTTTTTACTTGCCCTTTAGTAAACACTTCTAGGATTTAGTATATGGTCTGAAACATGTAATAGCCTGTTGCTGTTCTCTACAAGCTGTTCTGACTTGCATAGGTAATGGATGGCTCAGCACTCCATGTTCAATACAGCAGGCAACCAGAGAAGCTATACTTAAATAAAAATATATAATTTTTACTTTTATTCCTACATTAAAAAAATAAATAATAATAATGGCTTGTTTTTCTCTCTCTCAACTTATATTTTTTTATATAGCATATGATCTTGTTTTTAAAATAGAGTAAAATATGTGACCTTTTAAACAAAGAACCCAGAGATAAAAATAATAATCCATGTTTTTTTGGGGGTTTTTTTTAGCAGCGGCAGTAGACATCTGATTGACAGGATGGAAGGCAGATGGTATGTTTGAATGGAAACCGAACAGCTATGGCACTTCCATCCCACTCTAAGAGTTAGGGGGAGGGTGTGTGTGTGTGTGTGTGTGTGTGTGTGTTTGTGTGTTTGTGTGTGTGTGTGTTTGTGTGTGTGTGTGTTTGTGTGTTTGTGTGTGCTTGTGCGCGCTGTGTGTGTGCGCGCGCTTGTGTGTGTGTGCGCGAGTGTGCATGCACGTGTGTGTGTGTGTGCGCGAGTGTGCATGCGCGTGTGTGTGTGTGTGTGTGTGTGTGTGTGTGTGCGCGCATGTGTGTACCTGTACTGTGGGAGTCTCATGAGTCACTGACAGTTCGGGACAAGCAGAGATGCTGCCCAGAGCTCCATAAAACACACACACTTCAGAAGTCTGTACACCCCGCGAAAAAAGAAAAAAGAAAAACCACCTCTCCTGACACTGACACTGTGACATCACATCACATGCACCCAGGGCCACTGAAATATCTCCACTTTTCTGACAGTCTCAAATGAGCATCTCCGAGGATCAGCTAAAGGCCCTCCACTAACTCAAGTCGCCTCCCGCGACACGGAGCAGCTATAGACAGTGGAAACCCAGATATCTCAGATGGTGCCCTGCGTTCAGGCACTGGGAAGGCTGTTGAATGGCTTCCTTGCTAATTGAGGGATTGTGTTTAGAGTGCAAGTCCCATTTGTAAGACCAGCGGCGGAGCCAAGATGGAAACCTGCGGCGAGTGACTTTTGGGGTTCCTGCCGGTGAGATATGATCCACGGTGTTGTCTGTGACCCTTGTTAGAGACCCATGGAGATCCCAGGTTAACTGAGACTCCATACATCAGCCATATTTATGGTGGCTACATTTGGTTGTCAGCCTTGATTTGTCCCCGTTGCTGTAACTCGTATTGTCACACGATAACAAAGGAGGGGGGGGAGAAAAAGGCCTTCCTGGACGTACACTCGGAGTGGAGACAGCGAGGGCGACAGCCAGCGTGGAGGGGCTGCTGCATACGGCGATGTCGTCTGTTGGAAAGGTCACACCCCCCCCACCCCTCCCGAATGGCATTTGGGCCGTGACAGAAGTGGCCCACATTCCGTCCCGTGTCGTCTCCTGTTCTCGGCCATGGGCCGGTGAAGGGCCATTCCCCTGCCCTGCCACCTCCGCAGGCCCACACCTCCCGGGTGAGGGTGTAAGGGGACTCTTGTTGGGTGTGCGTAGGGGAGGTGGAGGGGGGGGGGGGGTGTTGGTGTGCGGAGGCACTTTAAGCGATCAGAAACGGAGGCGAGGAAAATGTGATTCTCCCTCCGCCTACAACTAGCGCCTCCATGGCACTCGGTTGCTTAGGAGCCCGACGGGGGCTGTCGCAGCCTCGTCATTAGGACATAAGCATCCCTACGTGGGAGACGAGGCCGCTGTGGCGGCGGCCATAGAGACAAGAGCATATAACGGGATGCGTCCGTCAAACCGCAACCTTTGATTGGTGCTGAGAGCCGGGGTTCTGAATCCAGGGATTAATCAGAACCACTACTAATCCGGTTGATAACAGTTGGCCTGTCCCGCATGTGGTGCTGGGCCCGTGTTCATTCATAAGTACCCCTGCATTTGTCAAAACATGCCTTGTGATCATTTATCACGCCGCAATAAATCCTGGCCCCAAACTCCTAACACACATATGAGACGGGGTGCTCCGCTATGCACAGACGAGGCTTCATTTTACAAATATTTGAAAGGGCAGATACGATTGGTTATTTTATTAAATTGTTGCCACTGGCAACATAATATTTTTCCGCTGGAAAAACTGCGGAGGGCAGGAAGACGGCCGTCTCGCCAGGAGAGAGAGCAGAAGGAACACGGGGAGAGAGAAGGAAAAGAGCTCCGTTCACGATGCTTTATGTGTTATTTTGTTGGGCCTTCAGCGTGTGCTGAGCAATTAACTGTTTGGCTGCAAGCACGTCTGCCAACCTCGCCGTTCCTCATCCTGAGACATGTGGGCTGTTTATCACTTTTACAACTCATTTTCACCCAAAACAGTCCGCTGTGGGGCTGGACAAAACCTCCCTACAGTGGCGTCCTTGAGTTCTGCTTGACAGGTAAATATACACTTCTGTCCAAGCACATATCCCATATCTTCTGTTTCTGAATTATGGAAGGTCAGTCATCGGGAGATCGATGTTGCAGTTCATTTTAACAGAGAGCGATGATGTCACGTCGCAATGCACTGTGGGTTATGGAACCTTGAACCTGTTGCTGCGAGAATGCAATAACACTCACTGTGGTCCTGTCTCTTCTTGATAGGGTTACACATGAACAGGAATGTTCTCCAACGTGAGCCAGTGTTCTTCATGGCTTTATTGTACAGACACTGGGAGAAACATCTGAATGAATTTCGGTTTTCCACACTGCGTCTTGTCCTGGTCTGACAACACCCCAGTGCAACAGGGAGCATTGCCAGGCCACACAGAGGAGAGGCTGAATGGAGCAATGTGATGTTTGTCATTCAAATGCAATGGATCACTTGAACCCCATTGCCCTGTTGTAATGACCCTGTGTAAAGACCTGTAATGTGGTTTTCCCATCGGGTTTGAGGGAAACCCTAGCCAGGCCATTCAGGTGCGCAATAAAGTGCTTTTCACTTTCTGAAGACTTCCTGTCTCCAGTGGCATCCTCCATTAACTCTTCACAGCCAGACAAGAGGTTTTCTATTGGCTGGGACACGCCTTATCGCGGCAGCTATTCCCCAGGTAGACGCTACCTGGCCCCAGATAAGATAGCAAGCCGCCTGCCTGTCATTATTGGCAGACCAACGCTATCTGAATATTGACAGCAGTTGATACTCCTTGTTGAGAAACAAAGTTGGACTTGTTTGCCAAACACGCACACAGCCTTTATCTGTCTGACAGGGGTTTGAAAACCTTGTGGCCCCTCGGTCAACAGACGCAAATAGCCTGATGTCACAGCCCAGCCTTCCCCCGGTGCTCTTTTATTCCCCCCCAACGTGAGGATGTGCTAAAAAAGTTCTTGACACCAGCTATTGCTTTTCAGCACTGGAGCTTCCGGCTGTTAATAGGGCCAGTGCTACAGTATCTTTCTGCTAGCGTGGGCTGTTGCTGCACACACACACACACACACACACACACACACACACACACACACACACACACACACACACACACAAACACACACACAC
>JAODUG010000015.1:1348790-1366098 GCA_027564795.1 Aphredoderus sayanus | reverse complement strand
GTGTGTGTGGAGGGAAGATGGTGGGGGGGGTTAGCCGGTCCCCCTCAGGAGAACAAAGCTAGTTGAATTAGAACACCGCCCGCGGTACGCGCACGAAGCGTAGGCTGGCTATTGTTGCCGCCAGAACAGGGGCTGAGTGTGCTAGGGTGCTGTGCCCGTGCACCAGCACTGCACATGGTGGTGGGGGGGGCCACCGGGCCATCCATCTCAACCGGCGACGCACATTAGTCACCGGGTGTGCACGCATGAACCATCGCCTACGAGCAGCCTGCATGGGCCTTGCTGTGCACTCAGTTGTTGCAGGAAACCCGCCTGCACAGTGCTAACGTCAAAATCCTACAACAGCAAGTCCCGAACACCGAGTATAGCTTAATGCATGGGCAGGGAGAATGAAAAGCCTACTGCTAATATGTACAGCTTGATTGAAGAAACAGCACAATGGCACAAGAGAGCACAAAGGCTAATTCATTAGAACAGATAATACTCAGCTGCCATTAATTCTATTCGCGTCCCTAATTGGATGTAGCACAGAGAGGGCAGAAATTTATTTTCCTTAATTAAAAGACAAGAGAGCAAAACCATTGGTGAGTGCCGCACTGTACCAATCGTTTATATAGAAGTCCTGGTCTAGTGTTTGTTTTTTTCCTGCTTTAATTTCTTTCTCTAATTTTCCTCCTCTTTCCTTCTATTTCTTTGTCTTTTAAAAATAAAATGTTCTGGCTATGGTGGCCTGAGAAGGACAAGGTGTTAAGGGGCCTGGCTGTTGGCTATAGAGACTCAACAGTCCAACAGCGAGCAGATACAGTAGAAGCCAACAGGCTTCATCGCCTCACAGTATACGGAGTGCCATAATCCAATAATCTCTAAGAAAATGCAGCTTTCCGTGTAAATAAAACTATGCTTATTAGGCTCTACAGTGTCAGGTGGGGGGGGTGAAAAACAGACAAGCTCAATGGGCTGCCTCGTTCACACAGAAGAGCCTCATCATCTCCAGCAAAACCAACTTTCTCCAAATGAGATGTAGCCCTGGGCTATATATTAAAAATGCATATCAAAGCAAAGAAAAATGGACGTGAGAGAGTCTAAACTAAATAAATTAGCATATCTAACTATTAAATTGCCTTCCTCTTCTGTGAGAAGAGAGGACAGAAATGAATAATGAAACAGAATCCAAATAAATAATAAAATAAATAAATCAAGACATGTGTAGCTGGTGTGTGCTTTTACACCCGTTAAGCTCTGCAGAGCTTTGCAGCCATATGCAGTTTTTCTGCATTGTTTCCTTTTGCAAAACACATTTTGGGCACATAAAGCAATTAGACATGGAAATTACAGCAGAGTGCGTTAACTATTTATTACAACTGTTTGAGGCCATGGCGACCGTACTGGAGAACATCAACACAGTCCTGGGGCAGGCTTGCAACAGCACCACAGACATTCTATTAAAGTCAGCCGCTTTGTGTTTACTAGTACCAAAAGCTACAAAGGCAGTATTAGTTAACATGAGCTGTCTCAAATACACAATCTGATATATATATATATATATATATATATACACACACACACACACACTGTTATGTGAAATGCAACTTGGTGGTGTGCTTGAGTAAAATGTCCCTGACTGCCTCAAAGCTAAATAAATCCCTCCAAACTGCAAAAGCTAATAGGCTGGTCAGTCCATACGACCCAAGACAAATGGCTTGTGGCACATCTTAAGGGTTTATTTATTGCTACTCTTGATTAGCTTTATTGGCATATCTAATTTTCTAATTATCAAAATATTTCTCACAAGTGGCCTGATGACAACGCTCATGTGTGCGCAGTACAGGCCACCATTGGAAATTGGCTTGAGTACCAACCATCTGCCATGAAACTAAACAGGCTAGTTTATCTAATCTCTAGAATATAAACAACAGCATGCCTCATTTCTACACTTGCGTCGGAGTTCCACAATATTGCCATTTTTGCTCTTTCTCGGCCCCATAATAATCATCTTCATTCTAGCTGTGTATTAATACACGTTGTGCATTGCGCTGAATAGCCCTGAAAACGCGGCAGCGTTTCAAAGGAAAGCCAACCGCTATTAGGCCTATAGCCAGACCCAACAGATGCAACGCCGTGACTTTGCATAACACTTAAATCTCCTTTAAATCCTAATAGGCTTGGGACTGCACTGCTGCTTTATTAACAAGTCACTTTGTCGCGAGAGTATAGCACAGTCATTACGCAAAAATATCAGATTTATCATAGAATGCAGAATGCAATAATTCACAGATTCACAGCTCAATAACACAATGCCTGCACATGCAATATTGAACGGAGGGGTCGCGTTTATTCCAACTAAAATGCACGTTTAAAACCAAGAGGATCGATCCTCCAATTTAAAGACTGTACTTCAGGTGCATGTAATTGAATTCAGCGTTATGGAGCCTCTGGTCATAAAACGGGGTAGGACAGTGGGCACAGCAAACCGCACGGCGATCAATACGAAACAATTAAACACATTAACATCAACAGCAATGGAAGACCTCCAGACGAACCGTCATATGCCTCGTGAGCTTGACATTGATGATAAGCCTTTGGCCCTGAAATGTATTTCAATAGACCACACCACTTTCTCTACCTCTGCAGCGAAAACACACCTTTACGCACAGGACATAGACTACACAGACACCAAAGCCGCCAAATAAAGCCCCTTTCTTTTGAAAATATTGCCCTAAAGCTAAAGCTTTCCGGCGACATCCCGGTTTAACGTTACATTTTCCCCACAGATAATTGCTTCACGTTTTCATTGAGTAACGCTCAACAACGCACAGCAGCCATTGCACGCACTCAAGCGCGCGCGCGCACACACATACACACACACACACACACACACACACACACCACAGCTACATACACACCACACTGAGTCACATTATGCACACACGAATGCCCCTAATCAAAAGATTAAAACAATAACTCACTCCATTGTATCACATAGCTTTTGACCTCAGATCATCGATCGGTGCATTCCAGAGAATGCACTATTTACTTCTGCCTGCAATAGGCCACATAAGGAACCAAGAAAAATTATGTGAAACACTAAACAAATTATTCAGGTGGTTCTGAAAATACAGTAGCCGTTTATTGCCATGCATTGTCAGGTATAGATTATACATTTCTAAAGTATTCAGTTTTGCCAGCACCGAAGGGCGCGCGCGCGCACTCAAGCAGAAATCAACACAACACATTATGAATGTAATAGCGTTGACTTACGTGATCTGCAAGGTTTGTCGAGGATCCTGATAGCTCTTCGTGGTCCGATTTCGAGCTGCCATCCCGTTCGTCAATAACTAGATCTATTGGCATTTTTCCTTTGAGACAACTGATGTACCGGTGGCAAAAATTGTCGCACAGCTCGTGCACCTGGAACGAGGAAAAACACCTTTTTTTCAGGATGTGGACCCGCTGCAGTTGGTCCAAGAATAACTCCAATTAAAGGGCACTATCGGCCAGGGCAAGGAAACAATAGTGAAATTGTTACAGTATGTATTATTCTCCTGAGACTGGAGCAACAAGTTGAAAGACAAAAAAATGTAATAATAAAAAATAAACAGCATATAAAACAACGAGATAATGAACAGCTGAAACTGAATCTCTAGATCAATAAGAATAGACAGCGTTTCAATATGTGTGATTAATATCAGTAATTTGAGCCGAATGAATGAAAGTCCAAAGTGAGTGACCTTATAATATTAATAATATTAAACCTTTTATTAATGACGCTGGCAAATACATATTTGGCAATACCATGTCAATTTGTACTTACCATGAAATACACTGAATTAAATTAAATTATCATGTTCTCAAATACATCTAATCCTCAAAAATATAATTAAAAAATACAAAAATGTAAAATATATATTTACCTTTTCTAATTCCAAAAGGTGAAACCGTAATACTTGTATGGCTTGTATCATCTGAAAACGTAACAAAATCAATACATACAAATTATATATTGTAATATTATATAAGCCATGGCTCAATATTGTATCAATTACGTAGGTATATATAACTTAACCTATCCATGACACTATTTGAGAAAAATATATTTTCATGATGAAATCATACTTTGTAACAGGTTATTTGCCTTTTTTAAATTAAAAGAACGTTTAATGTGAGAATTGTACCAGGCAATACAGATTATTCAGATGGAAAATGCAACAGAAAATCTAGCCATGTAGATTCAAATGAATGGCCGTGACGCACCGAGGCATCCCAGCGTCTTTATACCTAATGACAGTCTCTCCTCCCGGCCTCCTGTGGGAGTTGCATACGGAGTCCAGCACCCTACACTGTAACACCCGGCCACTTCTAAGCAATACATGGCGTTCAAGCATGCTGGCATTTATTTACATTGCTTACTTACTATTTAATGTTGTGGAAGCACACACGTATCCGTAAACACGGCAAATGAGCGGGCAATTATTATCTATATAACAGAAATTGCAAACAGTAGCTTACCAAATTGTCCAACTCTGGATTTGATGAAAATAATGGTTTTTCTGCTCGGACCTAAAATAACACAATAGATCACAAAATCAGTTTGGCATGAATTGTGAGATTGCGTTGTTTCACGTTTGTTTTTTTCTTTGTTTTTTTGTTTTTGTTTTTTTGTGTTCTGAAACCTGATAATAAATATAGCCAAATAACTGAATTTTACAATTTTATTTCGTATTTAGTACTCAATGCTTCTGTCTGTTCTGTGTTCAGTTAAAATGAATCGTCAGTATACCTATAACGTGATGTTTTGTCTCACAAAAACAATAGGCTAGCCAAAAACATAGGCTACTCCCATAATACTAAAACAAAGTTTGAGTGCACATATGTAGCATAAACATGACGCATCAAAAACATCCAGCACAGTTTAAATGAATATGTATTTTAAAATGACCTGTTTGGCAAACACCGCGATGTCCTCGTTGAAGGAGTCGGAAGAGCAGACGTCCCCGCCTGCAACCCCGGGCTCTCTCGGAGTGCAAGTTGCCAGCTCGCACTTCTCAAAAACCAGGGCGAGCAGGGGAAATAAAGGGTGACTGCAACAGAGAACACATAGCCTCCTCGGTACAGGACCTAACCCTGGAGCTCCACAATGCACGACTTAAAATAGCCAAACATTGCAGTCTAACAAAACGTCCACGAAATAAACAAACATCTGAGCGTTGGAGGTCAAACAGGGAGAGACTTGATTCAGCATGTCGAATGATTAATCTAAAAAGCAGCTTTGTGGTTATATAGTTAATAGTATTACGCACTTAAGTACGGACGAAGCAACTTTATAAGTTCCCCATTGTTAATTAATATATTCACAGCGTAGATATCCGAGTTAGCTCTGACAATCTAAAAACATTAAAAAAGTTATAGCCTATACGGACGGTAACAGTTGGATTAACATTCAGGATAGTTTATTACAATGCCGTTTAACATTTGTTTGCATTATGAGGATTTGCACATATTATGCAATATGTATGCAGTCAGGGACTTTCTTGACTGAATGTCAATTTTAATATATCTTGCATTTAGAGATATTTAAAGTTTGAAATGGTTTCTCTCCAAGGCGTAAAATGCCAACTACACTATTATAAACCAGATAATCCTGGCCAATAATAGGTCGTCTAATTTTCTGTATAGACTTTAAAATGTTAAATTTAAATTTAGAGTTCAAACAATAAAATAATACCTAACTAAAATTATCGAAATAAATAAATGCATAAATAAATATGTAGCATGGCACTGTAACACGCTTAACATAAACCTACCCATAAATTTGATCTTTATCCCTCTTTAATACGTCGTTGACAGCGGAGCCCATGCTGGTGGGCATAACGTTTGGATGGGGTGCGTGTGCCCCATAGTGCTGGCTGGCGTGAAGCGGCGGGCCGTGGTTCAAGTGATGGACTTGAGGAAGCGGCCGGGGCGCATGCGGATCCCCGTACATCGACGCCGGGACTCCGACTCCGTCCATCCCACCGTAATGGGCCAGCTCATCGTACTGTAATAAAAGCACAACAAAGTCAGCGGGACCCCGGGTAGCTCAGTCACAAACGTGTAAATGTGCGCGAACCAGCGTTACATTTCATTTTCGGTAGCAAGCAAAAAGGTTTTTGTGCGATTCCTACAACAACGCTGAAAACTGAGCTGCGTTTCCTCCTATGTCCTCGTTAGAAGAGCAAATGTGCTATAAAGTATCAATACATTGAAAAGGTTTGCGATTACCAAAAACATTGTAAACTTCTTTATCCCCGACGGAGAGTTACTTTGGTAAAAGACCGAATTAGTTGAGTCCCCTCTGAAAGTGCTCCACGATAGTCGCAGAGGCTGACTGTTAAGCAAAGGCTGTCACTTTGCTTGAAGAGTAAAGGGTACTGCAAACATGTCAAATATACCGGCTTGGACAGAATACTTTGAAAATGTGTCGCTACCGACGAGAGAGTAGCGATACGAAGGCCTTCCTTCAGTGGATTTGTATAGGTAAGCGCTGGCGATTTTAAACCTACCCTTTGCGCCATCAGGCTGCGCTCCAATAAACTCCTGAATGTGTCGTATATTTAATATCCCAGTCCGCTTAGAAAGTGATTTAGTGGTAAGATTCCTTTTTCAACCAACTTTGCGAATTCTCTTATTCGCCAATGCGGTGCAGTTGGAGCTGTGGCATCAGGAGTTTTGCAATTTTTCTTGTTTTCCTCTTTCCTCCAAAAAGAAAAAAATCGCCAAAGTGAAGGTTACAATCGGCCCATCAACAACCTGCATGTAACTAAACTGTCGTGTCTCATGGCTTTTTGCCACTCTAGCTGTCAATCAAAGCCAGAGGTTGTCAAGGTAATGAATGAATGATGGTTGGTGATGATGTTCAAGAGAGGATGAATCTTTTTAGCCCCGTTTTCATCCCGCAAGTCCGTGTCTCCTTTACGCCTCCGGATCCCTATCGTGTTTTATTAGTGCTGTAGAAAAAGGCAAAAGCAGTAGAAAATTAAGAGATTGCGGTTCTGATCGGTTCCTTTCCCCCGTAGGTATTTCGTCTATCTGGCGGTCTGAGATGAGTGAGTGTCAGTGAGTGTTGGCAGGTTGGCTGCTAGCTTGCTTATAGAACAGAGTCAGTTCGCTGCGCTGATCGGTGGGCGAATGAAATGACGGATCCCGGAAGTGGTGGTGGCCATAGCCAGTCGTACTGCAGCTCCAGAGAGAGAGGAGAGACCAAATCTTGTGATATGCAGAGTATGCACGACGGCTTCAACTCCTCACACACGGGGGAAAGCCAAACAACACCGCTGCTCTTTACTTCCAGCCAATTCCTTTCGCCGAGGAGAGAGTCCTAGAAAAGAAAAGTAGACAGACGCAGTAAGAGGAAGGTTTTCTTACCGACGCGGACTAATTTAGCGCACACCACATATGCTAGGTTAAATCAAATTAAGACACCCATTACGTTTAGGAACGTTCTACGCGCGGTGAAATGTAACAACACAAGATTAACATAGGCCTACACAATAATCAATAAAAATTGTAACTTTTATCCGCGCGTACAGATAAAAACACAACACTGAATGCATGCACAATGTCCATTGAATTTAACCAGATATCTGATGCCTTTAGAGTTTAATTTATGAGCATGACGCTTACTTGTTATCTATGTTGTGGCTCTAGCCGCTGTGCCTATGTAATATCTGAGTAATACCGTCTAATCTCGCTGCTAATTATGGACGGGTCTGTTTAGCAAATTAAACGACACGGAACACCCCTCTAAGCCCAGAATGAACTTTTCCATGAAGAAAAAGCTTTTGAGGAGAAAGTAATTTTGTGTGTTTCTTTCGTCCAATCCCCTGTCTTGATAGAAATCCGTGCCTTACCTCGGAGTAGTCAATTATCAAAGCCCCCAAAGATCATCAATCATGAGAGGAGATTGAAGTTTAGAGGAGGAGCAAAGCTCGGGTCATCGATTGCAGTGGAGCCCCTTATTCTTCAAGCCACAACTCTTACGCACAAAACAGAAGCAGGCCATCTATTCCCTTTTAATATTTAGCTCCATCAGTGCTAATACACAGTATTGCGCAGATGAACTCATCGTCGCATTGATAGGTGTTCACATAAAAGGCTCCATTTATGGCTGCGTGACATTTTTGATGGTGGAAATTAACTATTCCCTGGTTAGGATTAAGGTAGACACATGCTTCAAGAGGAGAGGGTTGTGGCTACCGTTGGAGGGTCAATAAACCCTCTCCAACAAACAAATAAGCCATCTGGTGGCTCGGGGTTTGACAACAGAAATAGCAATTAAAACGATTTAATAAATGAAAACTGTGACAACAATTATGTTTGTTGGCATGAGGGGGGTGGGAAGCCCCGGCACGAGAAAGTACGACCGCAGGGTTGACAAACGGCTGTGTGGACATTTCTGCGTGCAAATACCCGAGAAGGAACTACGGAGCAGTGCGCAGAGTGCAGTGGTACTCATACGGTCTCCAGGTCTGTTTGCTCCAGACGGCTGTTCCCGTCTATACATACAGACCCAACGGCAGCCTGCAGCTATTGAAGACCGCTGCTTTTATAAGACAGAATACTATCGTCCACGTGTATTCGAGCACTAACGCTTGCTTTTCTCTTTTGTTCTCCTCTCTGGACAAGCGTGGTGAGTAGAGAATAAACCTTACTGGATACCCTTTGTTCTAAGTCATTCCACCGTCACTGGATGTACTTTGTGGAAAGTTTAACTATTATGTGCAACTTGGGCGTTTCATGGTTATAGTGGATTTGAGGCCATTCTATACGTCCAACGATTTGAGTTAAGTTTAAGTACTCCAGGCTGTCTAGATTTTACAATTGTTTAGTAGTTATTTTGGAAATATGTAATTTGCCCTCAAGGGGAGTGATGTAAACATTCAAAGAGCGTGTGAAAATAGCAGCGGCTAATTATGCGTATCCAATGCCTGGGTCCTATAAACACACTTGCGTAAAACTTCATGCATCGGTTCATAATCATTGTTGATTTATTCCCCTTTTGTTACATTTTTGTGTTTATGCAAATGTTTGGCAAAATTCGATAGACTTTATAATACTTGACAGACTGGCCGAAATATGAATGTAAAGATTGTGCATTCAATTTAGGCTAAAAATATATATACTTATACATACATCGTAAAATTAATAGTGGTTGCTGTTGTCACATTTATTTACAGTTGAATATATTTTAAAATTTCACTTTAAAAAATACATTTCTAAATGATATAAAACATATTTAATCAGTTTCCCTTAATTGTATGTAAAAAATAATAGGCCTATCTTACAATATATTTTCCTGACTGTATATTAAAGTTTTCTTGCGTTTGGAAACTATTTTTTTTGAGTAAACAAGAGATAGTTCAGTGGTCCAATATCACAGACCAATTTCAATTGTATTATATTTCCCATACGAGTATTTCACGTTGTATGCATTTCAAGTGGGCAGACTACATTTATGCGAATAAAAAAAAATCTGTGTAACTTCGCGCGTAACTCCGTCAACGTGCGTATCATTCGCCATTTCGGATGATGGCATTAACGGGCGGTAAAATTTCATCTGGTGGTGTCAAATTGAGGTCAGTTTAGGGTTAAAGCTCTCGGTGTCCGTGTGGGACATAGCCAGCAGCGTTGGATTCATTAGGGGGCATGGGATCCATTTCAAGGAAAACAGTACAGGACAATCACGAGGCTAAAGATCCACTCCATGGCACATCCGGAAGGTGCACATTTAGACCTGGAACCAGCCCGCAGCCCCAAAACTAGCATTCCAAGATTTTCTCCTATTTACAAACTTGCTGGATTTAGAACATCTTTCCCCTGTTCTGACCTGGGCTAGCCTGTTGCTAAATATGGAGAGATACATTGTTCATTTAATTCCTTCAAAAAGATCACTGATATGAAACGTGCTTCAAATCCTCTTAGTGGCCTTAAACACTCCTGGAGAAACAATTGCCGCTCAATCACAGGAACAAATAAAATCGCCTTAATCTTGTTTGTAACTTTGTTAATCGTCGACTCTCTCTGGTATTTGAGATTATGCAAATTACCCCAGCTAATGTATAGAGAGCCTCCGTTAAGATTGGATCATTGACTATTGGGGAGCTCAGAACACCAACAGTAGTGTAGCCTGCTCACTCCCTTTCTGTTGGAACAGTTCTGATTCAAAGAAAATAGGTCGGTATTGTATTTGTTGTCTTAAAGGCATATAGCCAAGTCTTTGTTCACTGCGAGGGAAATCATTTGTGTATTTAAGTAATTTACAGGCTCATAATCAGGCTCTTGTTTACGCAGTAAAATATCAGAGTGAGGTAAAACATGGTTGACTTTATATTGTACATTTGTTATGTTTATGTAAATATTTTTACTTAATGTTTTTCTTCCGCGGAAGGCATTACCTCACCATTTTGAACTCTTTTTGACCCCGAAGTGAAATGTGACTATGGTTTCAGAAAGTGGAGTGAGCAACTCAAATACTTGCAAAAGTTTCGCGACTAACTGTGAATTCTTCAGCTCCAAAGGCTTATTTTCCCCTCCACCGACTCTCAGAGTCTGGTGTCAGAGGGTGAGTACTGTGGAGGGAAGGAAAGGGCCGACAGAAAATGTAACTGTGGCTTTTTCCTCGGTGTGATCAGTTTGCCGATGTGAAGGAGCCACCATCAAATGTACGGCCCTCTAGCGACACCTGGCGGGGCTAAAGTAAACGTCCTAAACTTGCAAGAAATGAGAACGCCGGAAAATAAAACCCATAATTATTGGTTTTGCTGTTACTCTACAGAACTTTTGAATATATATCCGTGTTTTAAAATTACTATTAACGAATGGGAATGTCATTAACAGCGTTTTGCACAGATTCCTAAAATTCTTCTTTTTTGTTTAAATATGTATTTATTATGTATTAAGTATTAAGTATTTGCTGAATATTTCAAATCACAGAACATATATTAGCCTGACTATTTTAGTTTTAAGAAAATGTTTCCTGTAATTTCATATAAGTGTGCCTTTTTTTGCCAAACGCTGTTTTCATTTTACACACACCATAAACACCTCAAGAGGTGATTACATTTACAGGACTGTAGAACCATAAATGGCCAAATTCTCGAATGGCTATAATCATATTTTCATTGTTTTCGACATAATGTAAAGATGCAAGACAATATAAAACATTATAAATGCTTTACCACATTAAATTGAGTTCATAAGTGCACAGAAATATGTTATTTTGAAATACGTATAAAAATATTGATAATAAGTTACTCACATTTAACTATTTGTTTTTTGTATTCCCGTAGGCTAAAGTAGCCAACATTTTTATCATAGGCTACGCATCTCATTGTTTGCAATGGAAAACGATTTGCTGTTATTAGACCTACTGAGATATTTTGGGAAATAACTATATTTTATGCGTGGGTATTTTTATTTTATTTAAGCCTACACCAATGTTCTGAAAAGGCCTGTGTTATTTCACTATTCGTTTATTTCTTCGGCTTCTTAAATAGATACAAAAAAATAGTTCAACAATGCTTTCATATGCCGCTTTTTTTTCTATAACGAATATCAAACGTGATTGCCATTACTAACGTGTGAACATACCGATTTGATCGCCATAATAAGTGTGTGCGATATAACCGGACTGTGACACACTGTCGGTAGGTCAGCGTTGAGATTAGAGCCCTGGTGCAGATGACCGCCGTGTAGCCTACCAATTGCTACTTTAATGAGCTTGCATTGGCTTGGTTTGTCCCAGAATACCCGATGTGGCTGTGGTACTGTAGTAACCCTAATCTGCATCCAATAATCCCGCTGTTTCTACCGAACACGTCCCTTTAACTAATAAGGAGAAATAAGTATTGGCTTTTATCTGAGGTTTTGGGTAGGCTATATACTTTGCCTACTATTTTCAATATTTCGGGATTGAATAGGTCGACGTCTAAGACGCGCGCGGTCCCGGGCCATATTACAAGGTGTAATGGAGAGAAGTTGAAGTGGAACCCGGGAAAGCGAGAAGTTAATAGCGGTGACCCTCTCGCGGTGCCTCTGTCGCTCATCATTTATCAGGCTTAAGGGGCTTAAAGAGGCAGCCCGGGCCCACCTTTTATTACAGATCAAACCCTCTCTACCTTATCTACATTATAGGAAATTCATGCATCATTGCCTGTTATGCGGATTTGGAAATGGAAACATGTCCAATAAAGTCGCCCTCCTCCGCTGATCAGAGGAAAATATGGCTTTAGGCGCCGGAGAGACAAGCCCAACGAATTAAGCCTTTATTAAATTGTCTTAATTCCCTTCTCCACTTTAAAAATGAACACAAATTCCACCCTTGAGATGTTTGTCCAGTATGGGGGGTCGGGGTAGTGAGGCCCGTGCCTTTTCACGCTTCTATTATGATTTAAAAGTGAATATTGCACAGAATTAATCGAGTAGGCGGGTTGGATATTGCATGATATTCTGACAGCACTCTCGGAGCTTTCTCAACGGACTACAGACAATTTGTAACCAGAACATCATTATGCATTGTCACAAATAAATTTGTCAAGATCCAAAATAATGCATGCAGTATTAAAATACATCTTGTCAAAAGATATTCAACACGGTAACATAATAATAGATTGGCCTAAGCATCTCATATTGACGGATAAAACGCTATAGAAGCAATAGACATCAAAATTCAAATTGGTTGGATGAGGTTATATTTCCATAGCTTTGAACGGTCTATTAAAATATGTAAAAACTAAACACGTTATTTAAAACGTGCATTCAAAGAGTTTAAATATTATACATCTTTATTTCTTCTCTTGTCTTTAAGAAACAGTGTCCTATATGATACCATAATGCAGCCTTTCTCAGTATTTTACTTAGGCACTCGCGTGACCACAATTTCCAATAAAACCAAACAGGCCTACTATATATTTTATGTAGGCTATAGACTATTTTATAAACACATTTTAGCTAACATATTTAAAATGAAAGAAGACATACAATACATTCACAATTTCCTTTACGACACCTTTTCTTTTCTTTACGACACGTTGTGCCAAAGTATCGCATGCGAGATGTTGCATTCTGAGCTGCACTGAATGGCATAACCTTTCAATTGGTCCAAGTTGTCTTTTCGTCTCTCCAAGGAGAGCTCAGTCAGTCAGCCAAAACGCAGCTGCATTCACACAGAGTGACGGATTTTGATATTCTAGTCACACTGCAGAGTAAACACTACTCTCTTATTCAATAAACATCATTGACAAGGTTCCATATCCATTCCAAAGAGGTTTAAGTTCTTTGAATGTATCTTGCATTTTTCTACTATGTGAAAGATTTGTAAAATGAAATAAAACTTATCCTTGTCTGCAATGATGGTATATTGATGTATATTGATATGCATTTTTATATTTAGCACATTGCTTTTCCATTTATTAATGTATTGTACATATAATGCTGTGTTCATTCATTAATGCTGTTTACTCAGTTGGTACTTTGCTGATAATATTAAAATATTTCATACTGCTTTTGTCTTCTTACACATTTTTTATTCAAATGATGTCCCTGGTTACATTGTATTGTTGCTAGGCCAGGTCATTGCACACATACTGGGAACACTGAAATAGACAAAACTATAAAAACTACCTAATAGTCAAAACATGAAAGAAAACAAATCCATTATTTATTGTATTCATTATACTGTAACACAGTATATACATTATGTTTTCAGTGCTTCTATTAAAGTACATTTAACAGATACATTTCTTGAACTTTCCTCTATCTTTGACCCATGATTACTTTGGCCTCTAAAAAATGGGGAAAAGAAACAAAAACTTGCTAAACGCAACTTGTCCAACACAACTCACAGTCCCTTAACCATGACTCAATTTGTTGGAAATGCATGAGAAAAACAACGCAGGTAAACACATGCATAGTTTGTTTATGTTGGTGTGTGGAGAGTGTGTGTGTGTGTACGTGTGCGTGTTCTGTTTTTCTCATGGTTTTACCCAGTCGTGTGTGTGTGCGTGAGTACACGCCCGCGTGTGCACCCGTGCGCCTGTTCCCACCACCCACCCCCACTATGGTTCCGCGGGAGTTCACACGATACGAGGAGCTACCCAGGTAATTACTTGGCATTGTCAACTAGAGCGGCCACTGATTCAAATGAGGAGTGAAATATCAAAGAGCAGCGTTGCCTTTGCAGCCAGCCACTTATCCACATAGGAGACAGAGAGGAGATCTGAGGGGCTCGGAAACCTGCGGAGTGGCGGCAACAACGCTCAGCGTTCCTCTCTTAGATAAATATCACCAATGGGAGCAGTGGAGCCGAGCGCGTCCCAGGTTCAGCAAGGAACAGTGTATTTATTTGTACATACAGCCCACACTTACCCGTTATTAGCTCTCTGCTTCGTGGCGGCCCTTGTGCTACGCACGCAGCGGATATTCACTGAAATATGAGGGGGCCTCCTGATGTGTCCACGCCAAAGGTCAAAGTTGGGAAATTCACGGATGTGTTTGCACACGCTGGGAGTTGCTGTACCGAAAAAGCCAGCAAGTCAACAAAAAAGCATCCATCTTCTGTTGTCAGACAGCATTGGTTCTGTCTCCTAATGTCAGCTACAATGACGGGACATGAATGGGCAACATAATAACAGTGTAACACTATAAGCTAACAGTACAATATGTTGCTAGCCCTTCGTCCAACAATGCTGTAATGAAACAATTTGACAAAGTTTTTGTCAACATTATAAAACCACTTCATACGTTCAACAACAGATGATTCTGCAATTCACTAAGGCAACACCATCAGTAGATTTAATGAATAGTGCCTCTGCTGTACCGTATGTGAGCAGAGTTGACAACAAGGCCTTCGACACTTTGACATAGTGAAGTGGAAGGTGAGCTCAATGAGCAATGTCACTGCTGTGAAAACAATAGCAAGGAATGCTCTGTTCTCGCTGCCTACCAGACAAGTGGTGCCCTGGGACTTGAGTCGAGCGTACCAAGAGTACCTGTAATTTGACTTGCCACATCTAAATGGAAGTTGAATAGGTTACATTGTGCAACAACAAATAAACTGCCTGCAATGCTTTAGTGGGTGTTTTTCATGGTTGGAGGCGAAATGGGGTCGGCGAGGATGTTTGAGTGTTTAATACTATAAACATACAGACTTCCCTCCCTCTGGCACAAAGAAGCCCTCCCCAGGACACACGCCATGTAAATATTCATACTGCGATGGGATGGGCTATTAATTATTAAGCACTGCAAAAAAGTGTAATACTTCACTGTTTAACATGTGAGTCTTATATTTTATTAGCCGCGCTTTAGGATGCAGATGTTGGATGAGGGAGGCCATTTTTCACAAAATATGTGGTAAGCCTCAGGAATTCAAAATGGCAGGACTGCACATGACGTCAATAGAGAGCATGAGAACTTTGTAGAAAAGGCACACTGTATAAAATAAATGCCAAACTGCTGCTACTGAAGAAAAATCAACATGTCTGTAATTTACAACGTGCAAACATACAGTAGCTAAGTACTGCAAAAATGCCTGCTGCACAGGATTGCAGTGTTGCCTTCCGTAAAGCAAACTCTCGACATTAGCTCGGCTTTTCCTTGAAGATATTCAAATAAACATGGTGCTGTGATGAACCGGAACAGTTAACGTGCACACTGTCCCAGGTGAACTGGGCCCGAGCACATTCCTGTGGTCTTTGTTTGCGTCGGGTTGCACGCCCGGCCCCGCGACCGTGCTGGAGACAGATGTCGCGTCACACCGTAGCGAGGCTGGAGTGGGGGCCCACCACTGGCAACTAGCGGTTAGGGGTCCATACCTTAGCTTCAAGTGCGAGACGTTTGATGCCTGCAAAGCGCATGAGAGAATGTAAACAAACCTGAAATAACACTAAACAATGTCGTGGTACAATACAGTTACTTGTGGCAGTTGCACAGTTTTTAGGGAGTCTAAATAGAGCCTTTGAAAATGTAATTTAATAAATCAATTTGAAAAGAAACAAAGAAAATATGCCACCAGTGCTTATAATTTCACTTCTCAAGCACTCCACGAATAATCAAGCTTTTCATCCTGAATGCTATATATGGGCGTGTGGCTTATGAACAGAATAAAATGACCTAGATACTATCGGTTCTATTTTCTCTCTGAGTGAACATTGTATTGTGTCATTGACAGAAATGAGCCAGTGATCTATGTCACTGGTGTTGACATGGTGAGTCAAAATCAAAGCCGACACTCGTGCTATTCTGTAAGATCCCTACATCTCAGAAGTCAGTGTCATCTGAGTGGAATTGAATTAACAATTTCCCTAGCTGATTTGGTCTTTTAAAGCCCTCATTACGCCCAGGCTTTGTATATATTATCAAATCCCTCGAAGGGATATGGAATAAGGACTCTATGTTCATCCCATCATCACAAAGTTGTTATATTATAATCAATTAGCATGGATGAGCTAATTGTCCAATCTCACACACACTAATTAACCCTGGAAATCTAAATGGGACAAACTATGGCAGCACTTTTAAAGGGGATGCACAAATTGAGCTTTAGTTAACAGAGTTGATTCTATCTCGTCAATATGTATGTGACACATCGAAGAGATGCCATTTAGAAATGAGGCCTTTACAATAGCAAGATGTACTTTAAAACCAACACCAGTGTTTTCATAAAACTGGTTAAAACATACAAATATAGTTTACATATATATTTAAATATATCTGGTTACACAATGCTAAATTCCAAACTGATATACTGTAGTAAAAATGTTTCCTGCAATAAACCAGGCAATTTGGCAGGCTATGTCCTTTATTCAAATCAATCTTTATTACTGAATCATATACTGTAACTGTCATGTCGTGTTCCTACAAGGGCAAATGTGACATTAAAAATAAAACTTCGAGAGTTAACCTACTATTTTTACACAGCGGGGTGAATGACTTTGCAATAGGTCAATATGACTATAACCCACAAATTGTACTTTACCCAATGTTGTTTGTTTGTGTTAGATCTCAATTGAGTCAAGCTGCCAGTAAGTCTGACTAATGCAGCTAATCACTTTGTATACACTCTAAAATATGTGTTTATGTATCCGATACATGGCAAGAATAAAGCAGACATTTTTTTCCTGCTGTTTATTGTATGACATCAGGGTAAAACTGACCAGTAAAACATGGTCAACTTTGTGTGTGTGTGTGTGTGTGTGTGTGTGTGTAGGTGTGTGTGTGTGTGTGTGTGTGTGTGTGTGTGTGTGTGTGCGTGTACGCGTGTGTGTGCGTACATGTG
>JAODUG010000015.1:1336886-1348751 GCA_027564795.1 Aphredoderus sayanus | reverse complement strand
TCGGCCATACAAAAAAAAAAACCTCTCCATACATATGGGTGCTGGCTCCTTGAAGTAGGATGTCACACTTGTCTTAAATATAATGAATCACCGTCGTCTTCAAGGCATCCCTGCATCCCAAACACTCCCCACAGAAACCTGCCTGTTCCTCCTCCTCCTCCTCCTCCTCCTCCATCTCATCCACCCCCCTTCTTCTGCAGCCTCTCAGTGTGTCACAAATCATCCGGCGAGGAGTGGGCTCTCCACTAAATCATTAACATTGTCAGAAGTGACTGGGCCCAGGAACAGGGAAGCGGTCCCGGAGACACAGGCGAGACACACGTTCTCTTGTGATGGGAATAAGGAATGCGTAAACAAAAGACAGCACAGCCTCACCAAAAGGAGAGGGAAAGGGAGAGGGGGAACTTCTCTCTCTCTCTCTCTCTCCCCCCCCTTTCCCTTCTGGGATGAGATTTTGGAAGGGTGGTGAGTATGAAAACTGTCAAAGAAGTTTAACAACGTGCGATTTCGTACCCTCGATTCACCAAGCTTCTACTGCACGTTTCCATTTCTTGTGGAGTTTTTCCCATTTTCCCGGAGTTTTCCGGAAAGGCCGTTACAACTAACACGGTATTCTGTGTGCAATATAGAAGATTATGTCCCCAGGCTATTCTGTTAACAGGTATTTATTAAGGCTACTGCTGAGAGGGTAATCAAAAATATGGCGCCTCTCTCTCTCGCTTTCTCTCTCTCTCTCTCTCTCTCTCTCTCTCTCTCACTCTCACTTTCTCTCTCTCACACACACACATTGGTTGATTATCCTTAACATCTACAGTATTTTTACCCATTGGCTTTGTTGTCACAGACTATTATTATAGCTACCATATACATAACTTGGCACTTATATACGAGTGCATTGTGCAATGATACACACCTACTGTAGGTATTCTTTCTGTATAATGCTACAGCCACGCTTATCTTAAGGACACATTCCTACCTGTGCTGCCATCCATCAAAAGGATTACTAATTTCCCCTTGATTTCCATCGCTCTCTTAAGAATCTAAAGCATGATTGATAATGGATGAAGGAAAAGCACAGTGGTACTGTTTTTAACCTTGCTCAAGTCATTAATCTGCTTTATACCCACGCAGGTAATAAAGGAGACAATGAATTAGTCATTAAAGCACGGGTCAGTTTATTAGAATTCCTGATTGAACTGTAAAACGACTTCACCCCCGCTGGCTGGCCGGTGTGGAGGAGTGCGCAGGAAGCGAGAGGAAGGAGAAAGAAAAGACGGTGGAGTGAATTCTCATTTTCTTCTCTCACCGGAAACAACAGAAACAAATATGTAATCGCGGTTGAATTCATTCATTAAATACAACAACATCCATCATCATTGTTCCAGTGGAAATCTGGTCATTCCTGTTGCAGATGGAATCAGTCCGGAATGTCTCTTAGAATGAAAGCATCAGCGTGTCAGAGGTTCTAGATGGTTGACTGGCTATTGTCAAATAAAGTCATATAGAGAAGTAATGACTGGAAGCGCATTGAACTTCGCACAGCATTGTTAATCAACAACTCAAACAGCTGTATGGGAGTCAATCACATGAGCTCCTACTGTTCCTGTCTCACTTACCAAGTAATGATGAACACCCTGACATGTGCTTTGTCACAGTGTACTTAAAAGCGCGACGGTTGGCTCCCCTCCACATTGATGGGTTCAGCGGAACGTAGTTTTGTTGTTCCCTGCGAGAGAGTAATGCTCTAATGACTGGGAAGGGGTTATGGCCGGTTCTGACCGAGAGGATGTAATGGACATGAACTGCTGTACGCAGTGTGGGCTCACAAAACTGTAGCTAGCAGCAAGCATTTACATTGTTAAAATAATCCTGGTCAAATATCACATGTATCTAAAATAACTGATACTCAAAACTGTTGAAATGTGTATGGTCCAAATTATTATTTCGAAATAGGCCTAATTCTGTTTGGCAACAGAAACATTATATGTAACAGTTAGCACATTTACATGCACACTACATTTGGGTTATTGTGCAAAGTCTATAGCACAAGTATATAATAATATTATCATATCCCACATGTCTTTTTAGGAACAAGGCCATATTTGGAATGTAAGAGTAAATCCTGTTTACATGGTCTGTACCAAATACTGCCACATTCCAAATTACAGTGTAATATGATTGTGTATGCTATCATAGCAATTGTAAACA
The DNA here is from genome assembly GCA_027564795.1 of Aphredoderus sayanus. NCBI lineage: Eukaryota > Metazoa > Chordata > Actinopteri > Percopsiformes > Aphredoderidae > Aphredoderus > Aphredoderus sayanus. The sequence goes on along the minus strand of JAODUG010000015.1, from coordinate 1,346,543 downwards.
GCATATTCCAAACAGATGAGATAACATCATATCCCTGTTATGTGACAGCGAGAGTATGCCAACATTAGCTACCATGCAGAGCCATGGTAAACATTATAGGCTATCTCATATATTACTCTGTATTTAGTTGTTTGTGAAATGTTATATTTCCAAAACAACTTTCCCATTTCTTTGCTTGTCCACGCATATTATTTGTGGATGAGATATCAAAACCAATCAAAACACCATATGCTGAACACGTCATATACAGTACATAAAACTTGTACACTCACCCTTCAAATAGACGCAAAATAGGCCTGTGTCCTCATCTTGTGAGGGTTTATATTATTCTGAAAATATTTAACATCCCCTGAAACTGATACATTGGAGCTTTGTGTCCAAGGTCAAGTTTGTTTTGAAACCAATCACAACCAGAAGCCTTTGATGAAGTCAGTTGATCATGTCACACATCCCGGATGACTATATGGGTGGGAGGTGCACTTATCGCAATGTCTGACTTCAGAGGAAATTAAAAAGAAAACTGTGTTCTTGTCATAAAGAGACTGAAACAAGGTATGTGTGTGTGTGTGTGTGTGTGTGTGTTATGTTTGCATGTGGCCACTGGATCTTAAGTGAGTCAATTTGGGACTAGCCTGGAACTATCTGGACCAGGTGCTTTGTGCGTGCAGATAAATGTAGCCTTGACTTCCACTATCACTAGCTATCCAGTCTACAGACAGCGTGTTTTGCTCCCTCAACTAAATAGAACTTTAATTTCCTGTTTTGAATATGAGTCCTCTCCCTCCGCCCCATTGGATATTTATTAATTTGGTTTATGTGACAGGAACAATGCACATTCATCAACATCTCAGCTTTCACATCATTGTAAACGTGTCACCATCTCTCTCTCTGTCTCCCTCTCTCTCTCTCTCTCTCTCTGTCTCTCTCTCTCTGTCTCACACTCTCCGTCTCCCCCTCTCTCCCCTTCTCTCCTTCACATCTCAAAGTGTTTGCTCCCCTCCTTCCTTCCCTGTGTACTCAACTCCAATCATCCAATCAGCACTATAACTCTAATGAGAGAAATTGCTTATGAAGGGAATCTGTATATCCAACGGTGGGCTGGATGATTAATGTGCTCTGACAACATGTCTGTCCTCGAGGGGCATTGCTGGGCCGTGACAGCTGTGTGTGACGCAACCATCCTCGGTGACCGCCCTCTCCCTTTCTCCTGGAGACGGACTGACTGACAACCCAAAGGGGAATGGATAAACTGAAGATTTTTTTCCCTCCCTTTTTTCATGAAACCAACCAAGATAAAAGGGAATTGCGGGGTTTCACCGCAATGCAAAAATGTAAATATATCAACGTCGTCGGAATTCTGTACCAACGATGTTGGTACATTTTATTTTGTGGTTATTATGTTATGTTCCTAATAGTGTTGACATTGCATTATATAGACTATGAAAGCATATCTTATTGTAAAGAAACATTGTGGTGTTAATGCTACAGTACTGGAAGTTAGCTGTCATTGGTAGCGTGCACTTTTATGGCATGATATAAGTTTCTCTATGCAAGCAAAATCCTTCCACTTGAGTTCTTGCCTTGCTACAGCTGTGAGATTGCTTCCATTTCATCACGCGTGTCGATTTCATTACTTACTAGTTAGTGCTGAGAGACTGCCCATAACTAAACTCATTTCTGAACATCTCATTAATACGACATGAAAGGCTCCTTGTTTGACCCATTGTTTTACAGTATAAAATAAACACCCATACCATACTAAGCTTTAAACACTTTAAAAGTTACTTTTACAAATATATAATTTTTAACACAAGTGACCGAAAATACTGTAGTGACCGAGGAATTTGAACCTACACTGGTCCCAAAATATGAATCTCCATGCCACACGCATCAAGAGGATCTCTAATCCACCATAACCATCCAGGAAACTACATTAGGAAAATCTGAAACGCTTCCGCTCTGCTTGCAAGGCCTTAATGTAACATGCACCATTATCAAGAAATGTCTATATGCAACGACCCAACTAACCTCATTTTTCTCTCGCTGAGATAGGACCTTACTGAGCCAATGAGCTTCGGCGAAACACATTTGATTGCCGGGGCTTTAATGCTTGCTTTAATGCAATGATCCTAGAATAACACGGAGCATATTGTGCCGTGATGGTGGGGCTGTGTAGCCCGACCTCTCTCAGGACGCCTGGGCTCAACGAAGGGAGAAATTAATAGTTTCATGGTCCTGCAGCACAGGTGAGAGGGAAACCATGTGATCAGAGGTGGACAAGCAGGACAGTGGAGCAACTGGAAACAGTGTGTAAAGTCACACTGCGATTAGCAACGCAATGAATTGCAATCGCGGAAGATTTACTTAAAGTGGTTTAATTAAATCTTAGGCCAGGAGGGGGTAGTGATGAGCAAAAAATGGTCCTGTGTATGTGTGTGTGTGTGTGTGTGTGTGTAGGTGTGTGTAGGTGTGTCATTCTGCCTTGGATATTCAGCATGGTGTGGCCTTTACTGAATCTAGTCCCTTTCAACTGACGGCAGTCACTGGAGTAGACATACTTTATAGACATATGCAGTATGGGAGTTTTCAAAATATTTTAATTGTGTAATGATATCATTGCACAATAAGCATTTAGATAGTTTATAAGAATCATATACAGTATACATATACAGTAGAATACATATACTGTAGTGCGGTATATTACACACTGCATAAACAAAGCAATACTGTTTGTAGTGTAGACATAATGTCTATGCTTGTATAATGGAGTGCTATGGTCGTTTACAGTAGCTGGAGGTACAATATCCTAACTCTAAAAGACATGGTTTTGTGTAATTGTCTCCTATCAAGCATGGCACATTTCTTGTAATTTCTGCTGTAAAGACACCTTGTCAGCCTGTTCCTGCCATATGCCACACTGGGGAATTGGATAGAGAAAAGTGTCATCTTATTTTGATTATTAACACGTAATTGTCTTCAAAACAACGTGTAATCAAAGAGCAGGGTTGACTTCTTGTAATTTTCCACGGGTGTTTACTCCAAACATATGCCGTTCATCACCTGTGAACATATTTGTTTTTACACAAGACCATGTGTACATAAGGATGCATGCCAACAGATCTATATAGTCCACATTTGCCGCGCTGACACACAGACGCCATGTATATACACATCTCTGGGTGAACGTGAATGGATACCAGAGGTTGACAGTGATTGCAATGGCGTAAGAGAGAGCTACATTATCATAGCCTTACAGTACCTACCTTGCCTGTGTAGCGTGTGTGTGTGTGTGTGTAGCGTCTGACGCTAACCATCTTGGGAGCTCAGATAATGTTCCTGCTCTGGCAGAAGACAGGTTGATAGGCTGACAGGGATGGAAACAGAATAAATGACATGTTTTGTGTTTTGTTTTTTGCACCAGGGCACCACAAAGGCACATTAGGGACCTCGAGATCTCCATCCCCAAACACGGGATGAAGAATCATTTTGTCACCAGGGCGCAGGGTCGCCCATCACTGTAATGCATGCCTTGATTAATCGCAGGAATGGCTCAACGTTATGTCCTTCTGTGGCGTTGACGCTTAATTGTGTTCCCTTCCCCCCCCCACCCATCCTATAGTCATCCATTGCCCTAATGATAGTGCACCTGCTTCTTTGGACACATGAGCCCGGCCGACCGTGGCTTAGCCAGGGACCCCTTTAAATATCCCCTGCAAACCTCCGGCCCCTCCCCCCGCGCTGCTCAACTACCGCGAGCATGTAGATAAATGTAACTTCGTCGCCCATAGACCTGTGTTTATTTCTGCGGAAGAGTGTCTGTGGGTGTTAATGTATGTAGATTTCATTTCTGATGAGTGATTATTTGACTGCTCATTTTACCTGAGATTTATGGCCCTCGCTGTATCTCCTGACTGCAGTGCCACTCTTATCTTTAATAAAAGCGACAGGGACATTAATCAGGTTTTGTTGGCGGCCCTGACTAGGACATTAAATGTATTGTATGGGCTAGGTAAACACGCTTCACTTCTCTCTCTTTCTCACGAGGGCGAGAGTGGGAGAAGGATGGAGGGAATAGTGTGGGAATGAAAAAAGAAACCTCATTATATTTATCATAATTTCACATCTGCTGTTTTTGAAGCAATGTACCATGAGTCCATAAAGTGTATTACAACTGTGTATAAATTCACCTGATTTGTGGCTAGAGCAGCTAATTCCTTGAGTACATTTTAGAGAAAAACAAGCAGTGAGCCCTGAAATTGCAATTCCATAAAGGCTTTAAATTACTGAACAGCGAGTCAAGAACGGTCCTGATGGCCCAGCCATGGTGACCGCATTCTTGCGCTTCCCGTGATAGAATCAATATAACGATAAGCGGGCGTGGACTCAAACAAAATTAAGGATGGCAAGATGGGTTATTGGCTATAAGCAATGTGGGGGAGGGATCACATCTCACCTTTTTAGCAGAGAGTGTGCCTTTGAGAGGACACATACAGTATCTCTATTTACTTTTGTTTTTTGTATGCCCTGTCAAACTTCTACCTTATTTACTGTTGTTGCAGAAGTCCTGCTACAGTACATGACAGTACAGTGCAGAGACACTCGCATTGGCCCATCCAATGGGTCTGTTTTGACTTTGCGGCTAATTACAATATTATAATTAATGATGTTAATATTCATCCATAAAAAAAAAAATGAAAGAATTGTTATATTTGTTCAACTTGGACAGTCACACGGAGCTGAATATACTGTATGTACATTTTGTAATATTATTTTTAACACAATTCTTTTTTAGCATTTTACCCAGCATTTAGGTATCTTCAATCCCTGCAGAGGAGTTAGTGGACTGATGCCAGCATTGGATGCCAAGCATGCTCATTGAGACAAGTGATATGAATCTCATCACTATGAGAAGGGGGAGGATTTGCACCACTGTTTACTGGCTGCTATACCAATTTTCTGGAACACACACTTATGCAACATGGATATACATAGATGTGCCCACACACACGCACACACACGCACACACACACACACACACACACACACACACACACACACACACACACACACACATGGTACATTTGATAAGCATTTCACTTATGATATTAATATTATTTCTCAATTCTCTGTTGTTTCACATTTGCTTAGACTATATTAATATTTCACATCGCTCTTTTGATTCCCTCTCCATTCCCCTCATGCATTTTCTTCTAATCATCACATCGCCCCTCTTTCTCCCTCCTCTATGGGGAGTCATTTGGGATCAGGTTGAACAAGATTCTCATATCAGGTAAATGAATATCTTTATCACCGTGGCAGGAGTCGGGATGCAGGGAGAGGAGGAGAGAATAATCACATGAACAAACAGTCTTGGTGAAACAGGGAGATACTCAGTAATAACAAGCTCTCTCTCAGTCTCAGTACTCTCTAAATAATCAGCTTTCCAACCGTTGATGCTGTCAGTTCAGTAGGCTAGCATTAGCTTAGCATTGACTTTTGACCGTTGGTTAACTTGTAGAAAAAGATCAAAGGAGAATTTTGTGAAGGTATGAAACAATAGGCAGTTTTAAAAAGATTAGAATAAATACTCATCAATTAAGCAAACTAAATACTCATCAATTTCTTGTCTTTTTGTGTGTGATATATACATTACTGTATATATTCCAATTATACAACTATATATACATATACTGTATATATAATTGGCATGAATTAAAAATGCTGGCAAGAAATGCTCAATTTAATTAGGTAGCCTAACCAATTCACAATTTTATACAAAAACATTTAGAAAAGTGTGTCTTTAGGAGATACAGTAGCCATATCACCCATGTGTGCATTTCAATAAAATCTAATTGTAGTCCTCCCTACGAGTTAACAACAACACTTATGGAATGCTTAAACTAAAATGTTATGTTGTTGGCTCCTAATGATTGTAAACATGATGACAGCTTTATAGGTGAAGCTGGCTAATCTATTCTTTGTTTTATCTGCTGGGTTAATGTTTGACTTGTTCGCTACGATTTCATTAAACTGAAGAAGAATAAGGCACCCAGCCCTATACCATTCCTGACTTTTCTCATGCGGTGAGTAACACAAAAGCACCCATCTGACTTTATTACAATGCCCAATAATAGTTGATTTAATGTCTATAAAATGTGTTCATTAGAGGGTTATAGTTAAGAAATATTGAAAGTATACCTAAAAGTGTCACTTTTATTGTGAATGAACAGGATAATATAATCTAAAAAGGGCGTGATTATATTCAAGTCTTGTCCTCCAGCATTATCTTGGAGCTCATAAAGAGATGAAATTTAATATGATGCTTTCAGTCAGTTTAATTGAATTTTAATTGCCACTTTGGACAGAAGGTTTAGATCTGATCAATAAAATATTAAAGATTTGGTGCTTTGACGTGGAACGGTCTCCCCGTTGCCTGGACAGAGTGCATTCTGGGTATGGCGGATATAAAATGGCTGTTTATGAGCTGATGTAGCTGTGCCAATACCTTGCTGTTTTCTGTAGTGTCTTAACGGCGCACTGTGGATAAATAACATGGAGAGAACAAGCAGAGATTCCATTAATTACATTGGTGGGGAAGAGGAGCTGGTCACCTTCAAAGGAAGGCCTTTAATGTGCCAAAGCTATAAATATTTTGAAATGTCACACCTTGGGAAGACAGCGTCAGGCCAGAGCCGGGGAGATAAATCAGGGGTTGAGAAAGACCAGGAAAGAAAAGATGGCTCTTTGGTATTTTAGAAATAATTACTAATACAAAAAGGGTAATGAATGAAGCTATAAATTATGTTAAAACGGACCATTAGGAGAGGATTAGTTTATAAAACACGTTGCTGATCCTTGAAAATTACCTTTACTGAATATTGCCTACCTTAGTCCATCCATAACTCATAGAAATAAAAAACATGTATGAGTAATACCACTAACTCTACTGATTCATGTTAAATTAATTGATTTTTTTGCACTGCTTTGAAATAATCCTGGCATTTCCTCAAAAAAAAAATAACCAGAAAGTCTTTCGTCAATGGGTATGTTTACTATGAACCCTCAGTGTGTTTTGTAAAATGCTGATTTAACATGCAACTTTTGTCCTAGTAAGCGCAGGTGTGTGACCAGGACAGAGACCCATGAGGTATGTGCACTGTATCTGGGCCAGTCAGCATCCACTACCAGAACCGCCACCACCACATACAGTTATAAATCTGAAAGAGCCTTGGTTAGGCTGCTCCACGGATGGGAGGAATTTATCCTCCATCCCCGTGGAGAGGACCTGGGAGAGAGAAATGACATGGCCCATCCTCTAAGGCTCATAAAAGTCTAAATTAAATATCAAATGGAACCACTGATGGATAGCGTCCCCCTTCCGTGGATCCCAAGTGTAGACTCCGCTGGTGCCTCCCGACAAGACAGGTGCTGCTCACATGACTGGAGAGCCCGACAACTTTGTTAGCAAGGATTGTGGCTGGTTCAGTGTGAAGAGAAGTCAAGTAAGTGAACGCAACATGCCGTCATTATTCCTCTCTGATTCCTGACATCGTTAGACCCTCCTTTCTTTTCACAAGGATTCTGAAGAATTATGCTGTGTGGATGACTGAATGCACTTATTTCCTGTTGTGACTTTAAAGTGCAATTTTCTCACGTATCTGAATTACAGAATATGTTACTCCCTATCTCCATATTTATAAACTCTTGGTTCCCCTATCCTCAGCAGAAGTACCAAAGATTGCTGTCAGGCCCAGGAACATTGAGTTGGTAGATAGCGCTAATGCTAACTCTGCCACAATAGCGGGCGATATCGCCTAGCTAAAACTGCACATTATGAATCATCAATTGTCGCCCTGCTTTGTATTATCCCCTGAGAAAATCCCAATCTGGGTTTGAGCCCCCCGGCTGACGGACATCCCATTATTCACCAGCGTCACTTCGGCTCTCAGACAGGAGTGGGGATAGGCAGTAAAACGACGGCCTTAAGATTAATCCTTCGCTCTTTTTCCAGCGCCGCTTCTGAATCAGAATGAAATAGAACATTCCCTTCCCTTAATCAAAAAGTTTTTATCACCCCACCCCAACTCGGGAAGTGTAGGGATAATGCCTGTTCTCTAGCTTGTCCTGTGAATTGACATTGGGGAGGGCGTTGAGAAGGATGTGGCTTTTGTTCTGTAACAAGTGAGAACAATTTAGAAGAACCCGTGGTTGTCGATCAATGCATGTATTATCTCCCATGTTGAAAGCTATCTTGATTCACAGTGCAAGCCTTAATAATGGGGTTAGGGGCTGGTACAAAGCCCCCACACTAGCGACACTATGCAGTGGCCTTGGAAATTACGATAATGACATACTCAAAGTCAAACAGCAGAAGTTTATCATGTCTCGGGGGGCGGGGGTAGAGAATTTAACGTCTGTGACGTGGGAGTTTCTAAACACACAAGCCTTGCGTCTCTCACCCGCCACAAGAAGCCTGCTAATTAAGCTCAGCTAAAGAGTTAGCCTACCGCGGCATTTCTTTCGCACCTTCCCTTTCCCTTAGTGCCCTTCCTCTCGCCGTAAAGGGCATAGATGACGCAGCTGAGGCGAGATACGATTTGGTTCTCGGTGAGGTTGCAGGTGCCGCGGTGAGAGGCGAAGGCGTCGTATAGTCACCGTAACCTCGACGCACGTGCCTCGGTGGCCACGTCACTTAGCGCAGGGGTGTGAATTTGTTTTCACCCAGGCGCTAATGAACCTCCGAGGCCTTAATGAGTGTGTCTTTCCATAACGAGTGTTAAGCGGATTCTAGAAGTTCTTCTCTCACAGTTTGAGGGGCTTTTTAACCCTCCCGCTGGGTCGAAATGACCCAGTGCAATATCTTTTTGTGCCAGCGGTAGGCGCCAACCACAACACGGACATGTGCCGTGCCGCGGTTGGCGGCGTCTGCTGGTAGGCAGTGCGTTCGAAGACCAAGGGCAGCGGGAGGGTTCACTTACGACGGCGGCAGGTGTTTGCCGGCGAGCCATCTAGGCGCATGCGTGTGCCGCGAGTCGCCGACTCAGCGGCCAGAGGTGCCGGGAGGGCTCGGCGTGCACCGGGAACACACACTTGTGCGCCATCGCCGCTGGCTGTCAGCCAAACGCGGAGCAGCCAAAAAGACAAAGGCATCTCCCCCTCCGCTGGGCGCCCGTAGCGCAGAGGTGTGGGTGGGTATGCAGATCGCTAATTGTACAGGCCACCGGGGGGAGAGAGAGGGAGAACGGCGCCGCAGCCTTTCCCCAAGACATGCCGACGGAGGGGAGGGATGAACTGGTGCAAGCCCCCGTTCCTCTCATCCACCCCCACCCCACCCCTCCTCTCTCTCTCTCTCTCTCTCTCTCTCTCTCTCTCTCTCACTCCCATATATTCTCTATGTCTCTCTGACGCTCTCCCTCTCCCCGAGCCTAAATTGGCAGCTGGCAGGCAAATGAATGCGGTGTGAAGTGAGCCCACAGAAGTGCAGGGCCCTGCTGTTCAGGCAACAAAGGAGCTCCGTGCGAGACATCTGCTGTTCAGACATCAGAATACATTTAGTCACGTGCCCCCTTTCCCTTCCTCTCACTCTCTCTCCAGCCCCAAAACAGTCATTCTGTCAAGCCGGAGGCCAGGGGGGGGGGGGGGGGGGGGGGGGGGGGG
>JAODUG010000015.1:1312065-1327719 GCA_027564795.1 Aphredoderus sayanus | reverse complement strand
CCGAACATGGGGGGGAGAGAAGTGCGGGTGAAAAGCGACTGAAAGGGTGTAATTATTGGAAATAGTCTGCTAATGTGTATTATCATGTCATTAAATGTAAATGAGACGGGCTAAAAGAAGAAGAGGACTTCTTTCATTTTTTTTAAGAAAGGAAAAGGAAGGGGAGAAGAAAGAAAATCGGGAGTGGACGTGCTGTAGAAATGCTCCATAAACGTAAACATTCAATAAGCTGGCCAACCTGACTGACCTACGATGTCTTCGTGTACACCAGTGTTTATACCTCAGCCCATACAGTACCACCTTTGAGCCTATTACTGGCAGAGGGAAGCCGATTTACCACCGTCGGTCTGACAATGCTGGCTTTATTGTACGTATCCATGCAAAATGTGTATTTATATATATGTAGGGATATGCAAAGCCAATGTTTACGTGTTTGCGTGAGTGCTTTTGTCGATACGCTTCGATACATGCATGTGTGTATGTGTACTGCAGGTGTCTGTGTGTGTGTGTGTGTGTGTGTGCGCGTGCATGCATATTTACACTTGCATTTGATCCCTGACACTGGCGAGCATCATTCCACTCCAGCTCCTTAATAAGGCTGTCTGGTCCGGCAGCTAGCTGTGGCCTCCAGCCCTGTTATCAGAGACATTAAGCTGAATATTAATGGCCTGGCCCCAGACGAACACCATTAAGCTTGGTGCCATTTCTCTATGTCCTTCCCTACCACTGTACGAGAATTAATGAATCGTGGGTAAAAGGGGGTGCACAAAAGAGGGTAAGGGGTGGGGGCAGGGGGGGAGGGAGAGGAGGGAGAGGAGAGAGAGAGAGATTGGAAGCCCCGGTTGAGGCCCATTCCTCAGAGCCAAAAGATGAATATACATGTGTTGAAATAGTACGTCACGCGCAAGCTCAGGAAGAAAAGAGCAGCAGGCAATTGAGATGTTAACACAGCTAACAATAAACATTGTCTTTAATTCTTCCCGGCTCGCTCAATTCATATTGGCAAACCTGTGTCCTACTCAAAGAAAAAAACCATGCCGAAACGACTATTTGATTATGATTTGTTCATCTCTATTTTCTGTGGCTGAGCAGGAAAAGAGATTTACTTTTGAAATGGAACAGAGAGTGGAAGGCACTTATTACTCCCTAAGTGCTGCACTGTTGCAGCCTAAGCAAAGTGAGCTGTTAGCGGATATAATTTGCGCAGAATAGCCAGAGGAGGGCTTTTGATATGCAGAAGAGCTGACCTCGGGACCACCGCTTTAATTGGGTTTTTAATTTTCCAGGCCATCTGACAATATCAAAACATGATCCCGGAGCTTTGCAACTGCCGATTGGAAACGCCGTGACAAGGGGAGCCCGACATCCTCTCTGCTTTTCTTCGTGGGGAGGGAGGACAGCTCAGAGCGAAAGAAACCAAAAAGCGAGGTTTATAGAAGCGAGAGGAGATTGGAGTCTGGGATGGAAATTCGCCTTAATAGTGTAGCGCTGAGTGTGGCATTGTGCGCCAGCGATGCTGCGGCTAGCTGATGGGATACCACCCTCAGAGACGGGGAGGAAAAGTGCAGGCTGCTGAAATATAGGGCTGTCACTTCTGACTAGCAGCACCACACAAAAGACCAAACCAGACTTTGCCATTTGGAGAGGCACAGCCCTCGTATAGTACGCTAAAGAGGCCGGACCGGTTAATAGCATCCGACAGACGCTCTGTGAGAGCTCCTCAGAGCTTCGACAGATTTGGTAATGCAACTATTTTGTTTGTGTTTGAAAACCACACCATCCATTTAGAGTTAGCAAAGTGTCTTCCAACACCCCGGTACAAAGTTGAAGTTCCTTATTATTTCATATCATGTTGGTGATGGCTCTGTTTAATGCGAGCAGTTGTCCGAAAACCGCGGCAGTCCATTTTCGCGGTATCTGGAAGTGTAATAGCGAGGCGTGGGACGACATTCAGATGAGGCAAGATCGTCAAATTCTAACATGGGCCCATCAACACGCCAACCAGTGCAATTATCACCTGCGCTAGTCCATCTGGCTTGCTACCGTCATGTCGACAAGGGTTTTTTCTTTTTTTTTTTTTTTTTTGGACAGGGGCTCCTACCGGTGCCTGTTTGTTCAATCTGCAAGACCACACAAAGAGTCTCAGCCCTCTAATCTCCTAACCAAACAAGACAGCAATTACACAGGCAGATAACGAGAGGGACATTTCCATCCGAAGTGACAGTACTGGCGCAGAAGTCTGTCAGTAGAAGAGAGAGATAGAGGAGAGAGAGAGAGAGAGAGGGAGAGAGAGAGAGAGAGAGAGAGAGAGCGAGAGAGAGAGAGAGAGAGATAGGGAGGAGGGAAGGTTGTAGGGGGAAAAACAGCATCACCTGCCAATCAGGATACACAGACACCAGCGATACCTAGACTAGGCATTACAAAAGAGTAGGGTTATCTCTACGAACACGATTAAGCTTGTGCTGTTCATGTAAATATTGTAGTACAAGATAGTTATTGACTAATATATTTACATAATGTTGCAACATCGCAATATTTATTTAACAGTGCAGAGGTAGTGGAAGTGATGGGGAGTTGGGTAATTTTAACAAAACCATTAGTGTTTTACACTTTGGAGAGGTAACGGTTCTCTCAAAAGTCTAACTATTAAAGTTGTTAGATAATGACTCATGTCCTTGGGAAGTGTGAGAATGTGAATGAACTAGGTGGACGGGGTCATCACTCAGACTTAAGTCAGTTCCCTGACATGCATTAGACAAATGTACCTATTTTTCATGAGTAGTGGAATACATTACAGTACAGATAGAGAGTAATGTACCTTTCTTGGCACCACAGAGATTCTTCAACCTTTAGTCATTAAAAAGGGGGAACTTTTCCACCTTTTCTATAAAGTTCAAGTTCTCACTGAAGCAAAATGACTCCATCCTGAGATCGTCATAAAGATCCTTGGCTGACAAAACCCTTTTAATGGGTCATGCAGTTTGGGGCTGCTGCATGTTAATTAAATCTAATGATACAGGCCGCACATGCATGTACTAAATATGGACTTGCACCTATATAATCAAATCTGCATGCGTATGCGTATGCATGCATACAAATTCATAAATGTGTATGCCTGCACATATACACACACTGATAGACACACACACAAACACATGCACAGCCCATAACGTCACACACACACACACACACACACAAATCTCATTAGAGCCTTTGTTAATTGCTGCAGACAAATGCTAATGGTTCAAGCAACAAAGCAGCTGTGTGTATGAAAAATGAGAATCCACAAAGTAATTATTACATCCAATATTAATTTAATTATACCGTTTTGTGTGATACAGTAATTTAGGAGGGTTTTTCTAATCACGCACACTCTCGAAATAAATTAGGAGTTACAGAGGCACTGAGGGGAAAACTCACTAGGGGGGCAATAGCATCATTCTCCTTCAGGGAACTGGGATTTTCACGTTTAAATTAAAACACCACTGTTGCTTTCAGGAGGAGCGGCCAAGGCTTTTATGTCTGCCTACTTTTTCTTTGGTGTCATTTCCCTTGAAAATGTTCATATTGAAGAACTTATAAGACTGATTTCTCGTCTCGAATGAATGTTAATCGCCTCTCGCGGGCCTTGTTTTGTCTTCGTCCTTCTCTCGTGAGCTCAGTAATGTAATTGCAGTTGGTTTCTACATTAGCCCTATAGCCACAAAGCTGGTGCCATTACAGAAACACAACAAGGCAGCTTTTGTCTTAATGTTTTGATTCCAAAGTCGGGTTGTTTATTATTCTCAGTGCTTGCACACAAAAGCCCATTTGATTGGCAGGGATGCGCGCGTGTTCTCTTTGTATTCCCTCTCTGGTTCCCTTGTGTGTTATTGTCTTTTAACTTTAATTGTCTGTGAAGCTTGTCAGATGAATGCATCCATACCTGTACCTTCCCTTCTATAGAACCTCCATGTTGGCCAGTTATAATTCAAACAAACTCAAAATACCATGACCCCATCTTGTGCAAGGCTTTTTCTCTGCGTGTACAAATTGAACGGTTGTATGTTAACAGTCTGTGGCATTACACCTCTCCCTATCTCTCTCTCTCTCTCTCTCTCTGTCTCTCCCTCTCTCTCTCTCGCGCTTCCTTTCTTTCTGTTATTTTTTATTTTTTATATATTCACACTTTTTAATAAAGCAGAACATCTCGCCTCTGGACGTCTCGTGGACAGACAGCTGTGCCAGTGGTCGAGGTGAAAATCAACCCCAGGACATGTCAAAGAGTGAGATTTCCAGCCCTAAAATTAGATGAGAAACCTGCGTGTCTGCGAAGAAGGTCTGGGGTTGGGGTGCGGGAGGGAGGAAGGGAGGTGGGGGGGGGGGAGGCAGAGGAAAGGAAAAGGGTGAAATAAAGTGTTGGAGAGACACGTCCACCTCCTGGCCAGAACTGTAAATCAGTCCCTCAATGACTCAGCGTTAGAACTCAGGAAGTAGCCCTCTGGAGTCAAAAGTGCAACGATATTTATATAATAACACTGTTTCATTCCAACATCCCCCCAGTAACATAGTAATGGGGCCATTGCCAACTGCGCCTTTAATGCTCTAATGGTGGAATTAAGACCAGGGCGATGGCAATGAGCGGATGTAAATTAACAATCACCTCCCTATCACAAAAACGCACGCACACATTTACACGCAAACTCACACTCATACGTACACACATAAGAGGTGCTGTGAAAAAGAAAAGAAAAAAAAGAAATCAGCAACAACGGGCTTCCTCTTCTAATAAGGAATTGGAGGAGCTTCTGAGAAAATTGCCCATTGTTTACTAGGGTGCATGTTGGGTTCACAAGCTAGCGCCACTTGGGATGTGGAAATCCTCCCATTGGGATTAATTGAATCTGATTAGATTTAGAAAACAATGGATGTATAACTTTGTAGTAAATGTAGTAACTATTTGATGTAGTAACTGTTCCTATGTAGTAACTGTCCCGAGCACACGTGCCAGCCAATATACATTTGAGCTTTTTGTAGCATTACCAACTATGCATGTAATTAAAGGAAGTTCACACGGGGGGATTTTACCCAACAGAGCAGGAAATGCTCACGGGATCTAAATTAGCTCACATGATACAGGTGGTTAAGGTATACTGCAGCTGAGCTGATCTTCCTCTGGGGAAATTGTGTATTTTCAGTAACAATGGGCCTGGCACGCAGCCTGTAGTATTAACTCCCAGCCATGCGTGGGTAGGTGGATTGGGGACCAACAAGAAAATCATAGACAAGAAAGGCCCAACGTAAAGCTGAGAGAATTTTCAGGATCATTTATTTTTTTACAAAGAAAATAGGCCTAGCGGTTTGCTAAAATAGATTTTGAAATGTTTTTTTTAAATAAGTTACAATTATTATGGATTATTATCCAACAACCTACTGTACAGTATGTCCTTTTGAGTTTATTTAATGACTCAAACAGTATGGAGGAGCAATCCTTGCCCTTTAGGGTAAATGATTTAAAATGTGTTGTAGCATTTAATGTTCCTGTAGTGTTTGCTCTGTGGGGGTCTGGAGGGGAGAGGACTGTGGCTACTATGGGTCACTGGAGTGGGATGAGCTTAGTCGATTAGCTAAACTCTTTTCAACCATCCCAGACCGGCAGGCAGACAGACATCCAGACAGGCAGGCAGATAGGCAGCCAGGTAGACAGACAGGCAAGCAGGCAAGCACACAGGCAGACAGACAGACAGATATAGACAGAAAGTGATACAAGCAGCCTGGTACAGTAGTTAGGCAGACAGACAGGCAGACAAGCAGGCAGGAGGGTAGGTACTGTACTGCAGACAGGCAGACAGGCAGACAGACAGGCAGACAGGAAAACAGGCTGGCTGACTTGCATGGGCACAGTCAGGCTTTTTGTTGTCCTATTATTCCGCTCGACGATCGAGATAATAAGCAAGGCTTTCTTTCTTTCTTGCGTTACAGCCCCCATCACACTCTCTCTCTCTGTCTGTTCTCCAGCCTTGTTTGTTCTCTGTGTCTTCCATTTTCTTCTGCCATTTGATGTTTTTCTATTTCTTTTTTTTTTTTTTTTTTTTTTTTTTTTTTTTTTTTTTTTACAGACAAGGTCATTTTGAGTTCTCCTTATCTCTGATGCCATTCCCAATCTACCATTGGTACCACAGGTCTCTAAACGCTTATAGGTCTTATAGGGCTGTAATAGCTGAGTCCTGTGATATACTGCATCGTTCCTGTATATGTCCTGATTGAGGCCTGGTCACCGGGATTCCCCGGAGGTCCTCTCAGTTTAACCAGGAACAGAGGACATCCTATCAGCCCCTATAGTACTACCCCTGACCTCAATGAGCCTTATCTTCTCCAATAAGACGTGGAACAGACACACACATACAATGTAAAAGGCACACACACACACACACACACACACACACACACACAAACAAACACATCACAAAATTCACACATACACAGCCTCACATGCGCGCACACATACGCACACACACACACACACACACACACACACACACATGCACACTTCCTCATTTTGTTCAAGAGGTAGGGTGCTCATTGTTATGTGGGGCCAGGTGCGCTGTGAAAACTATACTGTAATTAAAGTATTTGATCCTGTGTTTGTGTTGTTTCTCTGTAAAGCCGCTGCTCTCGTTCTGCCTGGGTACAGTGATTTAACCTCCCATGGCTCCATCTGGCTAGCATACTCCACCAGGGCACCCCAACCTCTTTACTGTAATAGTCAACCTGGTAATGCCGAGATAATAACATTACAAAAGAGCTATTCGGTTAACTACCTTTGAACAAACTCTGACAGAGACCTGAAGGCCAGACTACATATGTTAGGGGATTTAAATACAAGGCGCTTTAAGGTTAAGTGCTGCAAATCTTGCCCCTCCTCTTCTCACTACCCCCTGTGATGCCTTATTCACCATTAGCTTTTGTACAAACCAAATAAGAAGATTTGGAGAGATAAAAAGTAAAGGGAACTTAATTCTGGCAACACACTTATCGTAATGTGCAGTCTTGTAGTCTGAAAGCAGCTACCCGTCGCTGACACAAAACACAAACTAGCAGCTAATGACTTCATCAGGACAAATCAAATAGCGTTAGCTTTGAAGGCTCTAAACAAGTTATCTGTTTAGGTCTCTATAGGCGTGTTATAAGCAAAGGTATTTCCAGACATTTAAACCACAACACCACTCAGGAGATACTGTGAACAGCAGGGGTCTGGGGTCGGGCAGAGTTGAGGGGTCAGCAGAGGACAGGTGTTACGACAGGAGTGAACCCAGGTCGACTACAGGAGACGCAGATACCATCAGAGATCCAGGAGACCTTCAGGTGACCCCGGCCCACCATTAGGGAGTACACAGATAGATGTCCTTATCATTCCCTGCAGCTTCCCCGCAGCTAGCCAACAGGACCGGGCGCTGTCAATCACCGTTGACATGTGATGTCTCACTCTGCCGGCAGATTGGACAGCACCAGACGAATCACTTCTAAATGACAAATCAGTGTTGCGCTAGTGATTTATCACCATCTCGTCTCACCGCTGTGATATGTCTATCAGCGCTATAGAATCCCAGAGAGATTTAAAGGGATTTGGCATTTGTAATGCCAAATGATGATTATGATAGAAATGATAATGATATTCTTTTACTTAAACATTATACCCATATTAAAAATACTTATAAAAATAAGCATGTACTGTATTCGGAATGATTTTTTTGTTTAAAATATATTTATTTTTAATTTTTACTTTTTTTTTAATTTGCATTTGCAACCAAAAATGTAATGAGAGAAAACAAAGAAAACACAGTGTTATTAGTTCAACAGCCCCCTTCTCAAACAAACGGCATGAATGAAAAGGAAGAGAATCTGCTCTTCTTAAGTGGTGATAATTGAGTGCTGATCTCTGGTACCCTCTTCTGTCTAAAACTGACATGCCTGCTGACCTCCCCTTTCTTTCCCATTCTCCTAACAGCCTCCTCCATATACGACAAGCCATAATGATACACGTTGTAAAGTCTGTGTAAGCACCACCTTCAGACTCTAAAAGTGACCCTCAACAGTGTAATGGGGCTGTATTCCTCATGGCATTGTGAAAAGCTGGTGAGGAGAAACCCCCCCCTTCCACACACAATTTATAATGCTTTGTACGGCTACTGTACATATAGTGACTGTCTGTGTCACAAGAAAAATAGTCCTGTGTTTAAGTAGTTGAACGGCATGTTTAGGTTGAGGGTTGCGTTTGAAGGGTTCTTCATAACACGTCTGTGTATCTGTGTACAACGGAACGGTAAGTATTCAGAAACCACTCCAGTAAAGTAATGTCCGCATTTATTTAGGTCACCTTTTTTTTACTGCGACAGTAAGGAAATGCATTTGTGGGCATAGCCTTATTACCATAACTGAGACAATATTATAGCTGTTACAGCAGTGTTTCTTAGCAAAGAGGAGATTCGCGGGCTTTCCTTGATCTGGCTGTGGCTTTCATGCTTATGGGACCTGAATCAACCCGAATAAGCCTTTAAGTTCCCTAATAACTTTTTAAACTGCAAGTTATAGTACTGTTTCACACATGTGCATTTCTTTGCATCCAAATACTTTAATTCTTGTTAAAGCCCCCCACAGTTGTACTTTTATGCTGGTAAAACGTGAAGATTACGGCAAAAGTAAGAAATTGAGAACTGTTGGTATTAGGAGGCACAGGAAATTACCTCTCCTCCATTCAAGTGCCTGGACTGTTAATCGGCCCAAGAATAAGACTAGAGACCCTCTGAAACCATTCTGGCGGGAGAGGGAATGGAGCTGAAAATAAACTTGGCAAAGGAGAAAAGCTCCTTGCTATCAGCGCAGGTTCACATGCATTTATATGAAAGATATTTATTCAATTTCTGAACTCAGGGGATAGCGGATAATCCGTTAAATGTCTGCACACACCTTCCATGTTACTGCCGCCTTATTAAAATATGTAGATTAATTTGCGGCCAGTTCCACGTGTGATTAAAGCGGTTGCATTGGGTGCTCGAGATTCAGCTCATATTTGTAATCTTCTGAATTTAACAGCGAAAGAGAGCTTGTCAATTAAATAGGATGAAACAAGGGAGAGTACAACTCGTCTTCATCTACTTGTTTTATGCTCTAGTGGCTGCAGCATTATCATTTACAGGGCTTCACATAATTGGCAGGAGTTTTGTTGAACACCTTTGATTCAGGGCGAATTTGTATTCTTCAGCCAGACAGCATCTCAGTACATTCTGGCAAAGTGCACCCAGTCTTTGTCAATTAAAGTGTTTGTCAGAGGGGGGGAGGGGGGATATCATGTCACTCCAGATGAGAGAAAGGTAATAGAGAGCAGATCTTGTGGAATTTAATGGTATTTATGTCATTTTCTTTGAAAGTCATTGATTTGCTATTTTGTTTGTAGCTTTTTCTATTTTTCTATTTATTTGAACTTTGACAGAAACTGGAAAATTAGGATAGACATGTTTTTCTGTAACCACATAGAAAATCGTATCCCACGGTTGAATTCTGGCAAATGCATGTTACAACTTTGAAAATAGTTTTCTCTTTTTATTTTTATTTCTTGCAGCCAAACATGATAACTGGTCACACAATGCAGCTGCACTCATTATGTTTTTGAAAGCTGTTTTAGACATTTTATTTACTGTTCATTATTTTGTTTCATTACCAGGTCAATATGGGGCTGAGAAAATGGTCTGTTACGGTAATAACATTCTTAATTAAGCATAATCCAAATCTCATATTTTGACAAATTCTGCATATTTCATGCTACTGTATGCCATTGGTGTCAAACATCCTTTGGAATACCACTTATATTTAATATTAGCAAATAAAAATATATATTTTACATTGTAACTATGCAACTTTAAAGCCCACTGTTACTGTACTTTACAATTGATTGTGATTGTTTGGTAAATAATATACCTTCTAGACAATCAATCAATACTTCCTGATAATGGGAAAAAGCTTTTACAAATACATATGCTGTGGTGAATAATGCGATGTGTATAAATGTGTTAACGTGTGGAGCCCTTCATGTCTAGGTATTCAGCAGAGCAGCCTCAAATTAATAATGTTAGAACATTAACAATAGTACCCCTCATTGACAGGTGGTCTTTCTTTGTCAACCATTTACTAAAGCTGAATGAGACAACAGAACAATGATCTGACAATGAGGTTCCCCCACAGAAACCTCTTTGTCATCCAACACAATAATGTAATTTGGGTTAATTAAATCCAAGCTAACAGGCAGTGATTGAGCCTTGCATTTTACCCAAATCACATTAGGTTTTACTGCAGACAATGCAGGCACTCCATGACTGTGGCAGGTCGCATAGGTCTGTGAAACAGGTTTGGATTGATTTGTCCAGATGAAATTTTCTCCTGCCTGAACCACAATCAATAAGTCAAAAGGTACAGGAGATCGCCTTTCTAAATGACATTCTATCACAGAATAAACCAGTGTAATTCAATGTGTTCGATCCTAGCACTTGGTGCTAAATACGTTTTAACCTGTAAACTCAGTCAAGCTGCAGTACGTTGTTGCCTGAACTCTGTTGTGTTATCTCAACAATTAAAGGAAATATCAGCACAGTATAACTCAAACAGTCCACCAGATGCACAATGTCAATATCATAAATAGATTATAAATAAATCTGATATTTTTTAGAGCCTAACAAAATATGTATTTTTTACAGTGTACGATATAGCTCTAACTTTATGCATTGTGCAGAGTTTTAGGGAAAGTTGCAGTGGATTTGTGCACTATATGACAGGTATAGCCATGGGGCTCTCCTTCTATTTGCCCAGACCTCAGGAAAGACCCCAAGGCTCAAGAAAGGCATATGTGAAACCCACACACAGAGCACACAGAGCACTATCTTGACAGTGTCTTGTTTCACCTCCCATCAGCACTTTCACATCCCTCCGGGGGAATTTTTACAGTTCCACTTTTCCACCACTTTGAGGCTCAAAAGTTTCAACTCATAACTAAAACTCTCCGTGGCCGCCATTTTGTTGGCAAAATAGAAAGCCCAAGCACTCAGGTATCTCGAGTACACTAGGTGGTCATAGTGGGGGTGGGAGATGGGGCATATGGTGGGGGTTGAGGTTGGTATGTAGGCAGATTGGTCTGGACAGGATAGCTCGGTGCTGAGTGGCCAGCCAGACACTGAGACGGGATTAGAGGCAGTTCCTGACATTTGGCATAACACCCAACCGGGGGCAGAGTTAATTTAGCGGTGAGAGGTCACAGGTTCACAGACTCTAACCCCACAAATCGCTGCTGCCTAGCTGCGAGGCATATGAGGTGTGTTGTAGCGCCACCTCTCTGTCAGGATAAACCATTGAAACAACCTGTCTAATAACAGAAAAAAAACTGTTGGTAAAGCAACTTAATGGCAAAATGCAACAGCAGTGAAAGAGATATTGCTACTGAACGTGCTCTTGTCAATACCGTGTGTGAATTTGCATGCCTTGTGTGTGTATGTATGTATTTTATGTGTATGTTTGCATGTGTACATATATTGTGTGCGTGCGTGCGTGTTTGTTTGTGTGTGTGTATGTTCTTGTGTGTGTTTGTGTGCGTGCGTGTGTGTCTGTGTGCGTGTGTGTGTGTGTGTGTGTGTGTGTGTGTGTGTGTGTGTGCGATCGTGCACATACTGCATGGGCTCACATGGTGTTTTACGGGCACGTGCGTGCACGTATGTGTGTGTATGTGTGTGTCACATTTGCGTGTACTGTGGGTTCATAGCAGGACCCCCTTAGTCCTTCAGGCTCTGTCACTCACTTCCTCTTGCTTGACTGCCTTGCTCATCCAGGCTGAACGTTGCACCGTTGTCACGTTGGAGTGTGCTAATTAGGCTGCGGTCTAATTTCCCACAATGCTCTGCTGGCCTTTAAATGGCCATTTCAACATTCAAAAGTGACGGTAATTGGACCAATGCATGCTGATAGCAATCAGCCCCAGAGTTTTTCTCACTTGCGTCTTTATTATTCCAGTATGCATGTTATTATTGTCTGGGTTATTTTAATGCTTTATAAAGAGGTCTTAAGTGGGGTCCAGCAAACAATGACCTTTAGGTTTCCCTGCATGGCTCGCTCTGCGCCAGTCCTTAGCAGGGCCCAGGGATTGGGTCATGGCAGCCAGGGGTAAACAGTGGGTCTAAATTAAATGTCAAAATAAGTGGCTTCTTCTGGTGATGGGGCATTGTGGGAATTCTGTTTAAATCAGGACTTGTCACATGTTGAGAGCTCAAAAAGAGCAGTGTACGGCCAATGACAGGTCTACTTGGCTCTGAGCTATGAACGCAGTGGACGTAAGTCCCAGCAGTCACCGGGCCTTTACTAATCTGCCACTGGGAAGGTATTGAGGGAATGTTTCGATGCTAATAGCTTGGCGAGACATTGTCAAGGGCAAAGCTTGACAAAAGGCAGAGTATGGACAAATGAACACTGGTCAAAACATACATTCATGCAAGGTAATTAACCTCATGTTAAACTATTTCTCTTTGGCTTAGGTCCCAGTGCAAGACAACCAGATTAAACGGGTTGATGAGGGGAACAGCTGGACGACGACATTTTATTCCGAAGAAAAAATAAGACATTTTGATTACCTCCTGGTAGACTAATTGGGGTTAATGAAAATAGTACATTAGTTTAAAAAAAGGAAACGATAACATTTGGTCCAGTCATTAATAAAATCCAATTTCACAACAGCGCATATGTGGGTTAGATATGTTGTCCTATTTTCTATACTGAATTGTAATTCATTCAAGTGGCGACATTCTCCTCCGTTACAAGTGGAAATACCCTCCCTGTTTGATGCTATACACTGGGTGTCCCCAGCTAGCTTTGCATTGTCAGGTGAGGTTTCATTCTGTCTTGAAAGGGATTCCTTGAAGTGACTCGGGTGTCAGGCATGTGACACCTCCTCTTTTCAATTGTCTTTGCACTCGGAGGAGATGTGAAGGCTCGCGTCTCCTCACCCGTCACAATATTGATACTGTACGATGGCTGTCGAGGAGCCGGCCCTGCTTCTAATCTGCCGAGACAGGCCGGGCAGCGCGTGACTGATAGCAGGTGTGACATCACAAATAAAAAAGAAATCAAATCAAATGAATAGTAAAGGGAAAAAAGGAAAAGGTGTGGGGGGGTTGTTTCACACAATTTTTTTCCCCCCCAAGTGGTATGGAAAGATGGCACAAAGATGGAAAACTACAATATACCGTCGCATTTATATTTACATTTCCGTCATTTTGCAGACACATTCTGTTCAAATAAATTAAAGGTGTTCCATTTTCCTTTTATCCTTTCGTCCAACATTGTCTATCTTTTCTCTTCTGTGTTTGGGGGGGGGGGGGGGTTACTTGATGGAATTGTGCCGGGTCTATTCATTCCATTGGTAGCAGCGGTATATTTGTTTTCTCTTTACTGTGTGAGGGAGGAAGTCGCAGGACAGGAAGCTTAGGATTGTAGAACAAAGACACACAATAGGCTTCTTCACAGACACCTTGAAGACATTGATTCACCAGTCAGACAAGCAGCCATAGGCAGCAGGTGTTTGGCCACAATGGGTCACTCACAAATAAAAAGGCACATGCGTGCAACAACACAAAAAAGACAACAAATACACATGCCAGCTAAATCAACTCTGTGCTTTCATTGTAGCCCTGTTATAAAAGACTCACAATGCACCATTGCCCGATTTGTTTGTAAATAGAATAAGACATCAATGCTAATTGTTAAGGTAGCAAAATACAAGCATTTTCTTTATTGATGTGAAAATGGTCACCGTTGATATAGCAACCTGTCTACCGATGAATGTAAAGTGAATTTTTCATTTTCTATAAATGCACTGGTATTGAGAGCAAAAACCAAACATACGTATTTGTCTGTGACAAAATGATTTGGCCGTGGAATTTGTTAGGAGCGCAATATTTATGAAATGCCGCAACCGTTTCAAAAGTCGTAGTTTAGAAGACAGGCATACATCACAAAGAATGACAAGTTTAAAAAAATGCACAAGACAATTGTTTCTTATTTGTTATTTGAAAAAGTGGAGGGAAAAATGTATGTGTTGGTATATTTGAGCAGGTGGGTAAATACAGAGAACCACATGCTTGTCACATTGATATGACAATAAGTGGTTTGCATGGTTGTTTCTGGTGCATACAGATCTACAGTTGGTCTATGTAGACCTGGGTATGAGTGACAAGGTGGGAATAGGGAGCAAATGTTTCTTTAGGCTTATGATTGTACACCATTTCAAATTCAATCCACCATGAACCTCAATTGTATTTGCGATTGAATCCACAATATAACCACATACTGGGTTGTCATTTGTGTTGTTGTGCTTAATTTTCTATGACGCAAACAATTGGGACACGCATATAATAAAACAGATTTTTATAGTTTTTTTGCTGAGCTAAACTTTGGGTGGATCTGTATGTATTAGCTTGTTTTAATAGAGCATTTGCACAGTTGCTTGTGTTATTGCATCAGGAAGTTATGTTTATCCTGCAGTTTGCACCTCATTTACATGTAGCCTATTTATTTTCACTAACCCCTTTATTTGCCTTGAGTCTAAACCTTTCCTGAGAAAATGTTGTTTTTTGTTTTGTTTTACTTTTCTCATTGCCAGGCCAGGTCTTTTTCCTTCTCCCACAGGAAAGGCTCTTGAAATTGTTCATTTACCGAGAGGAAGAAGTTGAAGGCCAGGCCTTTTTTTCTGTCAGATTTGCAAAGATTACTCCCATCATGATCCTATTAGCCACAGGGAGAATGTGACTACTTAGTGATTGGATTTATGGAAAAATAGTTACCCCAGACATTAGGCAGTGAATGAATCCAACCTTCTTCCAGTGAAGTTTTTTCTGTAGAATAGCCTGTCATCCCGAGAGGCTACGTTTGTGTTCTCAAGGCCAACAAGTCTGAAAGTCATAATCTCAGACCACAAGTACCACTTCAAGTTCCCAGCAGGCTTCATTCCTGGAACTTTGAGATTGTTCAGGCGGTGCTGAATTGGCATGGGATTAATCTGCCTCAGCACCTGCAGTCTGAAACCAACCATTTGACTCAAGGAGACACGAAAACGGAGCTTGCAAGAGTTAAAGTCATCGAGCTTCGCTTTCAAAATTATGTTTACTTACATTACATAATGATACAAATGTATCACACATGTAATTTTGTATTGTTTACAAATGTTCTTATTTCTCGGGTAGTTGACTAGACATGTTTGTTATTCTGTTCTAATGTATACACGTTTTTTACAGAATATTTATTCATTTAATTTCTTTTTGCTTGCAGTTTTTCTTGATGTTTGTCGTTGTTATTTTTTATTTATGCCCTGCCCTGCCCTGCCCCTGCCCCTGCCCCTGCCTTGCCCCTGCCCCTGCCCCTGCCCCTGCCCTGCCCCTGCCCCTGCCCCGGCCCCTGCCCCTGCCCCTGCCCCTGCCCCTGCCCTGCCCCTGCCCCTGCCCCGGCCAGAGCCAAAGCCCCCACGGCTTCTGGTCAAGCCACTGAGCTCAGGTACTGTAGCTGTACTGTAGGTACCCCCCCCCCATCCCCCACCAGCACCCTGGGGAGAGGAGGTGTTAAAACCTGACGGACCTTCTACCGCTTCTC